>CABFWB010002105.1:5977-16718 GCA_902151455.1 Timema bartmani | reverse complement strand
CCCCTCCAACCCTTCCTCCCATTACCACACCCTAAAAGATATTAGAATTTATCTCTATTCTTCTCTAAATTCTACAAGCTACTTCACTTGCTGAACCTAACAAATAACTGTTGATAGACAGAGCACAATAAGTCACACGTATCCATTCCTACCTTGTTTTTCTCTCTACAAGTGGTAAAATAACCCCCTCCCCATCCCAGCCCCCAAGTTTGATAAAGCCCAAAGAAGAAGACTGTATGTCTACAAAAGAGATTAACAATGGATGATTTTCATTAAACAGCCTTTTTAAACATTCAAAAATATTTGTCCTTTTTTCAAAAAATATAAAGATAGTATTTTTTCCTGGAGCACTGTTTTGTTTCCCACCCAAAACTTTTTGACAAAGAGTCAATCCCGCCAGACTTACGGGAATTGATAAATTGTTGACCTTTTCTCAAGGGTTCGGGATCCTGTCCACCCCTAAATAATATATTTTGACGTTTCATGATTAATTTTTTTTTTTAATTTGAATTTTGAAACAAAGGATTAGTCTATTCAATCTTGTTCAATGTTGCTGGTTAGTGGTTGCGAGATTCATAAGTTCATTGCTAAACAAGTTGTCCAAGACCCTTGCTCTTCCTGTAAGAAAGGAGGGGGGACAATGTACCCATACCCTCTCAGTTCCGGCGCCTATGAAGCAGGTTAATGTTTGAAATGATAATTTGTATTTAAAAAAGGAATATACCTACATCTGGTTAAGCCAATTTAAAAGCTTTATAAGTCTCTCTTATCAGTCCCTTTCCCATGGGTTATTATTTCCCACCCATACAATTTGCTAAGTCAATTTGTAATTCTGTACTAAATCACAATATTCTCCAAGTTTGAGGTGACAATTCTATTTATCAGGTACCAATAAGAACAATTACAAGCATACATAATTATTTTTTTTATATTAACTGGATGTTTACTGGAATAATTTGTACAAAAGAGGTTAAAAGGTGCAACAAAACAAAAACACAATATTCAACTTACCGATCTCGTAAATTTGAAAGTTCAGGTACCATTTCATGTAAAATGTCTGGGAGAACATCCATAAAACTTTGGACTCTTTTAGCTAAATGTTCATCTTTGAGTTTCTTCACGTGTCTTCGGAAGAGACGTTGAGCACTATCTACACCAAACAATTCTTCATAGCGAATATATTCTTCATGTTGAGCTAATTTTTTGGAGGAATAACTCCATACAGAACGAAAGTCTGTTATTTGTGAACGGATCAATCTTTGAAATGCTTCAGTTGAATAGTCTAAAAGTTCTTTTCGAGCTTTTGCAGCTTCAATAAATGGCACTATTTTAGATCTACCCTTAGTTCGATCAATTAATTGTGCAAGGGTAATAAATGCTAGGTCTACATTAATATTTTCATGAGCTGATGTTTCGATTAATGGAATAGCTCCCTTATATTCTTTTCTGCAAACTATTTTTTCTGCTTCTTTTACAAAAGATTCATTGGCATCATCATTTTTGGTAGTAACTAAGATCACAGGCTTCTTTGTTTTCATTAAATTATTTAAAACTCCAGTAACAACTTCAATTTGTTTCTCAATAGACCTACCAGGAACTACACTAACATCAAAAACGCACAGGAATCCATCAATACTGATTTTCCCATCAGGTATCACTTTTTGTTCATATTCTTTTTCTATACCTGTAGAGCAAAACATTCAAATGATTAAGGAAATCCTATAAACAAAATTATTATCCTCTAACAATCATTCTTAAAATGTATTCATAAATATCAGTTACAGGTAATAAGACCTTGTACATTTTTTTTAATACATGCGCTTATTTAAACTTACATAGTTAGATCAAATATTAAACATATTTCCATCCACTCATAGATATAAATTCATATAGCGTAATATATTCGCAATATATATGTAATATAATATATAATACACAAGAAAGAAATCAGAATATCTTTATTAATGTAAACATGCTTATATTTAGGCTACTACAACATAAAACCAATAGAAAAAAAAAGACTAAAATATTTTGGAATATATTAAAAAACAAATTGTGTGAGGGTTAGAGAAAAATATGTAAAGTAAGTTTTAAAATTTCTGAATGATTTCAATACAACTTAAACAGCCTTTTTATATATTCAGAAATATTTGTTCTTTATAAAATCTAAGAATATATGTATCAACTTCATATACTAGTGGTCCCTCTGAATATTGTTGATATTCAGTCCAATTTTAAAAGGAAAAGCCCTATCTGACGAAGAAAAATTGCAGGCTCTAACTTAAAACATATTCATACATCAATGCATATGAACTACAGATGCCTTTTAAATAAACTCCATCATTAACTATAAAAAAAAAATTTACACTATATTAAAATGTTACCAAAGTTTAAGGTATTTTCTTAAAGGCCCTTTTTACCGAAATTGGACTGTAAAGTTATTTCATTCGGGTTGTCTAAAAACTTCTGACCTAAGATACCTAGATCAGTAAAAATTATATCACAATATTTATAAAAACTGGCATGCCTTTATTAAAAGTGTAGGAATAAAAACAATTATAAACCCTCCCAATCAAGGTGACACTATAGAAACCAAAAGCTTAAATTCCAATTAAAATAAATTAAAGGTATGAACATAAAAGGTAAAGAAGTTGAAAAATATTCAACTAAACATTCAATTTCAGCCAATTATAATCAAAGTGTATTACAACTACAGTTAAAATATGTAGAAATCTACTTAGTCTGTGTTTGTGGCTAGACTCTAGAGGTTCTTATATGATAGTAGCGCGCTATATTTTATTTCCATGAGTGTTTGAAACAACATCCATTTTACAGCTTAGCTAAAGGTTTCTAATCACAGATTAAAAGGTGTAGGCGGGGAGGGTAAAGGGAGACAAAGAAATGTGTATAATGAAAGTTCTAGTTACGTAAAGGATTCATAAAAAATGCAGGGAATATTTATAAAACCCAAATAGCAAAGTGAATAAATATCTATTTGATGTTTGTAATTTTCAGCATAGCATAGTTTTTGCTAAATGATTAAAAAAAGTAACTTGTAGTTAACAATCTTGTTTTAATTACTTAAGGGCACTAGATGGTAGAGCACTGAGACACATTGCAGACGTTTAGAAAGCCTGCATTATTTAAGATGTTTGATAATTTTTAATATTTTTCAACTAAATTTAGGCAATAATTACCAGCAAGTTTTTGACCAGTTTAAATAATGACTTTGATTTCTTTTTTAATGAAGTTTTATGTGAAAATGTGTACTGAGATCAAAACAAATAGAAACATACATCTAGCCTTCTCCTAGCAAATAAAGTCATGTTTTGATAAGATCATGACAGCAAAATTTAAGATAATGTGGGATTGTCTTTTAGGGTTTTAAGTGAGTTATTACAGTTTTTGAAGACACTTAAATTTAAAATTTTAGCTTTTTAACTGGTCAGATCTTTCACCTACATTTTAATGAAAACAACATTAAAAAATATCAAATCACTTCATGAATGACCTGGGATTCCTAAAAGTCTGCAACGCCCCTTCATTTTCATTTCCTTTACAATGTCCTGTAAAACTCATTTTGCAAAGCATTTCTATGTATAAACACATTTATAATGAAACACACTAAAATGACAAGCATAGTAATTCAATAAAAGAACTAGTACTAAATATTTGTTTTGTTTCAACTGATACTTTATCAACTATTTTTCCTCTCTCTTTGCTTTGTGCCAAATTTTGTTCCATGTTCTAAATAACTACTTACAGTAGAAAGAATTTATCTTAATTGTTACTGTTAAAAATGGTTAACATTTAAAGGTATTGCTAGTTTACATTTAACAAGTAGTTGCAGTTTTGTTGTCTCAGTTGTAATCAATGATAAAACACTATATGCATTTCTTGAAATAAAAAATATGTAGTAATTTAGATTAAAAAAAGTATATAGTTTTAGTATTATATAAATTGTATGTTCAAGAAACTAGCTAAATATTAAAGGATAGCTTAGAAGGTTTCACACCATTGCTTAGGAATTATAAATTTTTCAAGGCCTACTAATTTTTAACTGTCAATATGGTAGCTAAGCTATTTTAGAAATAATAGATTACGTACCAGTGGTTACATGGTCTAAGGAGTCAAGCTTAAGATAGACAGAGTTGCTTAGTGAGGGGACGGTGGAAGTTTGAATGTCAGCCAAGTTTATTTGGGTTAACTTTCCTATGTGAATATCACTGAGGGTTTTCCCATTTCCTCTTCATGCTATTGCAGGTGAATTTCTTCTAAATAAAATTCCCAATCTTTACTCATTAGAACAGGGATCAGCAAAAGGTTGATCGTGATCGACTGGTCGATCTCGCAGCAATTTTTAGTCTAGCGCCTAAGAAAACTATATCATCACGATAAGGCAAGCTTACCTTGCATTAGTCTACTAAAGTACAGCTTATAAGATAGGGCCATACTGTAATCTGTCAAGGTAAGAATGCTATCTTTCTTGGCTCCACTATGGTGCAGCTAGTAAGCTAGGGTCATAGCATAATCAGTCAAGGTAGAACTGCTAACTTTCAGGGTAAATGGAGCGTACATTTTATATTTTATGTCTTTTATATAAAAACAGGGCCATGATTATTGGAGGAAATATTGAATTTACCGGATGAATACAAGATGTATAGGGGGAATTAAAAGTAGAGTGGTGAAACAAAGGAGGGATCATGGGACCATTGATAAATGTAAAGGTCGATTGCGGCCCCGAAAAGGTTACCAACCCCTGCTTTAGAATAATTGTTAATCTTAGTATTTATTGAATGCAATATTTATTTTTAAAATTAGTATTATTAATATTGCAATTCTACACGTTGACTTAGTTAACAGTGTCTGTTTAATGATCTAGTGAGATTTGTTAAGAACATATTCATCACTTAAAAATTGGATTTGTTCCTTTTTGCAATATAGTAAACTAACAGTCTGGGGTTGGTTGTGTCTTCTAGAAATGTTAGGATGTAGTATGGAGCCCATAGCCTGTAGCCTGTAGAAAAATTAGTTTTGTCTTGTTTCTGATAAATTTCAATTCTACTTTATAATGAATGAGTGAGAAAAGAATGAGTTTTATTTACTTAATATATTAATAATTCATGATTTCACTTCCATTTTGTGCTAAATTTGGAATAGAGATAACAAAATTTAAATATTACAAATATCAGCTCTACATTTTTGTCATAAACTAATTAAAAACAGCTGAACTAAATTGAAGTTAGATTAAAATAACAAATTACCATAAACTAAAACATAATACAAAATAATTTCATTAAATAGTATTTTAAATAATAGTGTGCTCGTATTGAAAAAAATATTCAAAATGGCACTGTACCTTAAAAGATAATTATGTCCCAGTCACAATTAAAGTTCAATAAAAAATGGATTTAGTGCTAGGTATAGTAAAAATTACTTGTGTAGCACAATATTAATTAGAGGATTAAACCAATATGGTTACAATATAAAAATCACAAGCAAAAGATGTTAACAAATCTTGAAATTTTACCACATTTCTAATGATTGAAAGAAACATTATTTAAAGCCTTTAAAATATCCTTGAATGGAGCATGCTAAAAAATTATTTAAAGAAAAAGTCAAAAAAACACTACACTAAATTACATACTTTTAGTCTTATTTTGGTAGGAAGAGCAGTAGAAAATTTTCTGGAAAAGTTATTAGATTGCTAGAATGTATCCCTGTCAAAACATTTGATAAATGACATGTTACGCAGCTGTCACTTTTGACAAGCAAAGTATTGAAACCAGAAAAATTACAATAATTAAAATAAATGACAATTTTAATTGTTTAATCAAAACAAGATTACTTTTAAAAATACCAGTAGAGCGTCGATTAACTGAATGTCAATTATCCGAAACGTCAATCAACCGAATGCCTGTTTTAAA
Organism: Timema bartmani; assembly: GCA_902151455.1. Classification (NCBI taxonomy): domain Eukaryota; kingdom Metazoa; phylum Arthropoda; class Insecta; order Phasmatodea; family Timematidae; genus Timema; species Timema bartmani. Next base: position 10,791 of record CABFWB010002105.1, on the reverse strand, counting down.
TAATGTTAACCTGGCAAATGAACGACATGCGTGACATTAAAAAAGCCTGCGCACCGGCGCTGTCCAATGACCTTAATGCTCACCACTACACTCCCGCTCCTCCACTCCTACTCGTTTTGTCAGTGCCACGTTAGTTGTTGTATCAAACAGTTCTGTGTTCTTTTGTTCACAGTTGAATGTTTTAGTTTTGTGACATATTGAGTATTTTGTGAGTTAAATGTCATCTAAAATAAAAGAAGTTGTAATGTGTTAACTATTGAAAAGAAAATTGAAATCATAAACAGATTACAAAAGGGAGTCGGCTTCGTCCTTGGCAACATTTTATAATGTAGGTAAGGCTACTATTTCCGATATTAAGAGTAATAAATATGTACTGTTGAATTATGCTTCAAAACTAGACAGTGAAGATGGGAGTTAAAAAACGTAAAACTCTGAAAAAACCCAAATATGAAAAATTAGAAGAGGCTATGTTTTAATGGTTTGTGCAAAGAAGCAAGGGAGAACCAATATTTGGCCCGTTACTGTGCGAAAAAGCCCTTGAAATGAATGCAAAACTTAGTGGTTCACCTGACTTCAAAGCCAGCAATGGCTGGTTAAAAAACTTCAAATCTCGCCATAGCATTCGGGAATTAGAGAGCCCAGGAGAGTCATTGCCTGGTGACTCAAAAGCAGTTGAAACGTTTAAAAGTTCCTTTACAGAATTTCTTAAGAAAGAAGGATATACTCGTGATGATGTGTATAACATCTCTGCCAAGCTTCAAAACAAGGAGCTAAAGCCCCAGGTTTGAAAGCAAGCACGGGTTAAGATTCTTGTAACTGCTAATACTTCTGGAAACCATGTGTTACCACTTTTGATGATCGGAAAATCTAATAAGCCCTGTTGTTTCAAAAATGTAACATGTCTCCCACTTTCTTATAAAGCCCAGAAAAATGCGTGCATGGAGGGTAAATTGTTCATGGAATGGTACAAAAACAAGTTTATACTAAATGTGAAAGCTTTCAGGAAGAAAGAAACAAACTGTAAAAGTGCTTCTCATACTGGACAATGCTCTGTGCCACCCAGAGTCAGAGGATTTAAATGCTGTTTATTAAAATTTTAGTACTACATATTTGCCTCCGAATGTAAATGCACTTTAGCAGCCGATGGACCAGGTGGTCATTGAAAAAATGAAATGGATGTACAAGAAGGAAGTTTTAAATTGGTTACTTTTGGCTGAAAAAATGAAATATTACAACATTTGCAAAGGCATTAACTATTAAAGACTGTGCTAACATGGTGGCAGATGCATGGAATGTGCTGACACAAGACAACCTAAAAAAGGCTGGGAATAAGCTGCTATCAGAAGAGAGAAACGAAACCCCCGAAAAAGATGAAACAGATGATAATCCTGATAATGATTTGGAAGAAAATGTAGAGATGTTCCTTAGCATTCCAGGATTTTCTGAATATGACAGAGAAGATACCGAATCCTGGCTTCAAAATGATATTGATGACCATGGTTATCAATTCATGACTGAAGATGAGATAGTAAATTATCTCCAAGACAACGATGAAATGTCAGATGAAGAAGAAGATGAATGTGGAAACATCCATAGTGAGAATGAAAGTGGCCCAAGTAACGAAGAGGCTTATACAGCCTTAACTACTGCAATGGCGTGGTACGAAAAGCAGACAGAAAGTTGTCCAACCCAACTTCTTCTTTTAAAAAGGTTGCATGATTTAGCAGCCAAAAAGAGGCAATCAAAAATGGTGCAAAGAAAAATTAATGATTACTTTTGTTATCATACTTTTCTTGATACTGTAAATAGCCATCTTTAACTGTTTACTTTAGAAAGAAACTTCAAGAATTTTTGATATGTAATACAGTAATTAATTTTGGTATGATATATTATAGGCCTACTGTGTATCAAGTTGAAAAATTTAATTATAAAAATGTGTTTTGCAATGTTTATTGTATTTTTATTGCCATAGTTGTTTCCTATATTGTTTTATGATTATTTTTAGCGTTATTTAAGATATAAAACTGAAATGTGGTTTTGTGTTTGATTATCAGAACAATTTGATTATCCGAACTACCCCTAGTCCTTATTAGTTTGGATAATCGACTCTACTGTAATGCAAATAAAATCAGTCTCAAATTTTTTTTTTACCATTTATCATAGACAGTTGAAACTGGCTAATTCAAAGCTAAAGGGACCACAAGAAAAATTCTAGTTATACAATACTTTGAATTAGGTACATTTTTATTTGGGCTAGAAAAATAACTTCAAACACTAATTCAATGAAGTAAAATACAGTTATGTAAACATATCAATTTACATTGTAATATGTTCAGTACAGAATACTGTGTTTACAGGATTTTTTTAATCTTGAGAGTTTTGAATGTTTTCTGGAGTTAATACTCTTTTTGTTTATTCAGCGCATCGATAATAGAGGGGCTTACAGTATGTTGCCCCTCAATAAATAGTCTCAACTCTTCAATGTGGTCCATGGCCTAAGTAGATGTTGAGATCGGCTTCTCTGGAAGTTTCGTCTGTTGCCCTTCTTCATCTCAAGATGCACCGTCATTTCTTTTGTTCATAACATCTGCCAAAATTTCTGCATCCGTCAGTTCCCCACAAATTGCTAAGTTCTCGCCCAAGTTCACAAAACCCTCATAAGAAACACCTGTGTCATGTCCAACATCTTCCAAGTTGTCCACCACAGCGGCTATGATCTCCTCAACAGCTTAATTTCCTCTTCACTATCGTTGTGGCAGAAACTTCCTTTATCGAAAGCAGTTAGCAATAGGGTTTTGCGTTACTTGGTCCCAAGCACTGTTACACATTCGGGCAGCTTAAAGAATGTTAATTTTAGCCTTTAAATTCTTATCAATGTAAGCATTTGAGAATGTTCTGTACCACAAGGTGTCGGTAGAAGTACTAGACTTTTTAATTATTCCTTGAACCATAGGTTAGACTATGATACTGACATCATATTTGTGGGGGACACAACCTTTACATTTTCCTTTAGAGTAATGGTGTTGTGTGTGATGCAGGTGTTAACAGACATTATGATTGTTTGGTTTTTGTTTGCAAATTTTAGCACCCCTTCATGCATAGAGCCCTCTATCCACACAGCAACAGTCGATTAGTAAACGTTTTACCCACGCAAGATTTCGGTCTTTTTTTCGTCATCTTCAAGGTAATTTTACTTTGAATTGCATGTGCTTCTTAAATATATTTTTAATAGAAAGTTCAACGGAACAAGGGAAAAGTTAAAATTAAATATTAATTTGAATTATACATGTTCAAACTATCCAAGTTTGACTGTATATATTGTTTAAAGGTTAGTTAATGATATATTGAATGGCTAAGAGCTTTACTAGACTTAATGTTTTGATAAGGTAATGATTTTTTACTATAATTTAATATCCATAAAAACATGTTAGCAACTATACGAGTTAGTTACTATCACCCCTGGACTAGAACCTTTTGCAACATCACCACAGTTGGACTCATCTTTATCTTCGTTGACGCCTAGGATGATGATTGTATGTCATTCGCATCCATCTTCATCTTTCTGTCTCAAGAGACTACTTCAATAAGCATGTCCACAGATGAAATTATCTTTGAAATATTTATTGAAAGAGAAGGGTGATAGGAGGGAGGGGTGAATGGTGCGCAAAAACCAATATATTTAGGAATTTCTTTTATATAGAAATAACAAATAGTATGTTAACTATTTTACAACCTCCTCAAACCATTAAAAAAAACAAAGAGAATCAATCGAATTATTAACTTATAACTATAATTAAATTTGGTATTTGAAAACTTTAGTTTTATCAACATTCCAACTGGCTAAAATTTTAACTACAAAAATGTGTTTTATTCATGAGCCTTCAAATTTTAAGACATATGACGTCATTTTTTCCAAGCATCATTATATTGTTTGTTTGATTACTAGCCTACTAATTAAAGGTTAGGTTAAGATATTGGTAAGTACTAAGTTATTTTCATTAATTATGATTTTAGTAGAGCATTAGTTTCTTCTTATACTTACCAGAATGACTGTGTTAAATAACACAACCCTACATTTTTTTAAAGTTGAATGATGACATTCTAAGACGGGTTTTTTACTGTGTTTTTTATGCCGATTTCAGAAATGACATTAGATATGACCTAACCTGTCATGTTATTAGACAGTTTGTAATTCAAATTGTCTTTATGAACGCCTTTTCAACTACTTTAGATGTATTATTGTTAGCTGAAAAATCTTAAGATCTATTAATAATAAAATGATTTTTTACTGTATTTTTTTTTCCCAATATAAAATACGAGATTTTAATTATGATACCATCAAAGAGTTTAAAAGAAAAAAACACTTGAATTAAACAAAATTAAAGAATTTTAGTCAAAAAAAGTGCATCATAAACTTTTTAACAAATACTTCATTTTATTCATTTAAAAATACATCTTAGTTATACAAAACCTTTGAAAATTAAAGAACAGAACTGTAAAATATACCTTTAAACTTTTTTTCTTCTTTGTCATGTAAAATCTTCCATTAAGCTGGGTTCAATCTCATTTTTAATTGATTTCCGCACACTTCCCTCTTCTTTGTAGTCTGTTTTTAACATAAAACAATAGTCTGCCATCATATTTATATTCCACCTGCCCTAATTTATTTTTACTTTCTCTCTATCTTACAGGTAGAGAAAGTATGGTGATCGTCAAAAAAATCGAACTCGAGATTTTGATGAATTTTGACGTTTCATGACTTCCTGAATCCGAAAAAGTGGTTTTTGAATTTCCGTCTGTCTGTCTGTCTGTCT
>CABFWB010002104.1:82969-123050 GCA_902151455.1 Timema bartmani | reverse complement strand
ATTAAGCACTTTCAGGGAGCGTAAATCACTTCCAGGGGGGCGTGGAACAATTAGCAAGATCAGCTAATAATTAAATAAATTTTCATTTTATTTTAATTCCTTTCCCTAATTCATTAAGATCATTTTTTCTCGTGACATTGATAACACTGCCTACCAGTTTTAATTCACATATTAGATGACCAGACAAAATAAGAAGTTCATTCGCTTGCACATGTTTATTTTTAAGTCGGTAAACCTCGGATTCACCCAGCAATAATTATATGTCCTTTCTAAACTCCTACTTGGCTACCATTGCAACTACTTAAAACATCACCGAATTATAAACTTAGACTTTTATACAAACTAAACAGCGCTGTCGCCTTGAAGTGGAAAACGATTTGCGGAGTGCTCTGTCAAATTTCAAATCCAATAAATATTCAAAACTAACGAAAACAGAACTATGCCAACCATCACACTAATTTTAATTCATTTTATTTGTACCATTATGCTGCCAGTGTTGCATTGATTTTTGTATTAAATAAACAAATGATGGTACGGTGCACTGCACATACTTTCTCCCTCTTATATCTTAAAATAGACATTTACTAAAAACTTGTGAGGGATGTGAAACGAAATAGTAGGTCTATACACTGTTGTAGAAACACTATACCAATGATCATAAATGAAATAATACATACTCTTACTTATTTAATCTATGACATTAGGAACTAGGAACACCGTGACAGAAAAATAGAGCAAAGAGAAACATCTTTGTCCACCAAATACCATAAAATTCACTAATAATTTTCAAAAACCTGAAATAAAAAGTATATCTATTTTCTTTTATAGCTCAGACATTATTGGTTTTATAAAAATATATTTCAATTAAAATAATTTTATATTTCTTTAATAATACTACAACTTTACAAGGATAAGTTATTTTGTGTCTCAAATAGTTGCGGAGAAATGATGAAAATTAGAACATTTCCCCCATGTAAAGTACTCTCAAAGTCATTTACATTATGTTTATAATAATAAAAAAATTCGAGATATAAAATTTGATCTAAATCGTTAAAGCGAATCTCGATAAAATCAATTTTATCTCTTTTTACCCTTCAGTAAACTACCATTAAATTTATAGTTAAATATCTAATTCCAAAACACCTTCGGAGGGGGGGGACTCTTTATAAAACCCCAGATACCAAGTTTTAACCTAAGATGTAAAATAGTTTTGGCTCCAGCCCGAGGTGCAGACAGACATACAGCAATGGGAAAACAACATTTTTGGTTTCAGGGGATCTTTAAACGTCGACATTTATCAAAATCTTGATTTGGATTTTTTTCACGTTCATAATAATTTATCTCCGAAGTGTCGAAAGAAAGTTAAAAGGAAATATGAAAGGAAATATTTCTTAAAGATTATTTTTTATAAACATACCAACATTTAGGATAGAGGGCGGGGGAATTTGATTATCTACCAAGCTGAAAAAGGTCGGGAATCACTCCTGGTGTGGCACATACAGAAAATATAAATGCAGATTAATGAACATTGACAAAATGGATTAATTTTTTTTTTACAAGTTAACGATAATGATTACTATCCCTTGATCTTAATTTAATGGGTATCGTGTCTACTTACTGAGTTCTGGCATTTGGGTTCAATTCTCGAATGGCAGAAAATTAATCATTAAAGAAGTGTTTGTACATACCACTCTGAAGTAAGTCAATCGCAACGAATTGACTCTCAATTTTATTCAGGGTAGAACCGTATTAAAATTCACTATTCACATGCTGGTAGTTTTGATACTTTTTTTCAATAAAAATTCAATAGTTTTAGCTCAGGGTGATTTTACATCATAACGATTTTTTCTAGTAATATTCATAGTACTTTGTTTGTAATATTATATTTATTGTAATTTGTCTAATTAACGTTGAACATACTTGCAAAATTTTAAAGTGTCAATTGGATCATACAATTCATCATTTATCGTCAAATTAAAAATTTGCTTAGTAAACTTTAAAGTCAATAGAGATTATTCATTTTAATTTATTTTAGGTACTGAGCGTGCATTACTTGAACCAATTAAATATATCAGCACACGACAATTTCTACGAGGGAGAACGAAAGGTTCCACCAATTTTGCCAGAAAAGATATTTTCACATTCCTTACGGGGTTCTTTTACATGCCACAACCGACAAGGAACTGGTGCCTTTACTTACCCTCCGAAGGAAGTTGTGCTAAGGATTTTTAACACTCAAGAAAAAACTTTCGACCCCAGCTGGGCTTGAACCAACGAACATCGGATACTGAGGCGAGAACTTTACTCCAAGTCCTCCGAGATTGACATCAATAGGGTTATAGATCTACTTTTTTGATTATATTATTTATTTATCTCAAACCTATCTTTATTTATTTTTCTGTTTTATTGGATAGTAAAATAATTCCATTCCTCTTCAAGTTAACAAGTCTACATAAAATTAATTTGGTAACCAAATTGAATTTCGGATAAATATAGCTTATCTTCACTACATAAAAGATTTTAGTATTAATCAAATTTATATAAAAATAAAAATCAACAAAATGGGTGTGCACTTTTGGTCTAGCCAAGTATTTAATTTGATTGTGTTTCATGTTTTATTAACCACCCGGGATTTCCATATATTAACACCAATAGGCTAGGGAAATTTGAGAACAGTTGATTAGAAAGAATACGTAATCATTTAGGCACAGCATTCTCAATACATCTGGTCTTAATTCGATCCCTGGTCTTCCCATTATCGGCAAAATATGTAGGATGAGACTTGACACCTTTATCCTCGTGGCCATCGATTAATATTTCAAGGAATACATGTGAACATCTTGTTGTCAACAAGGCCATTATTTACCTCAGTGGTCTTGGGGAAAGTGCTCGTGTCAAAACTCAATGTTCGTGGGTTCAAACCCAGCCAAGGTTAAGTGATTTTTCTTGATCTATATAAATACGTAACACAACTTACTTCGGAGTGAAATAAAGTCATCGGTCTCATGTCGATTGTGGCATTGAAAAGAACCCTGGAAGGTTTGTCAAAATACTTTTCCTGGTAAAATTTGTAGGCTCTTTAATTCTCGCTCATAGATATTATTGTGTTCTGATATTATCAGTCAATTCAGAAAGTACACTTTAAATACATCAAATAATAATAATCAATAACAAGGCTAATTATTAATACTATTTCCTTAACAAAACTTCAGACATTATTTAAAGGATAAAAAAAATCTTTGGGTGGGGATTAGTGTGAAAACGCATCAGGTCCTACTCCCAACCTTTACCAAAAACTCAACCTAATTTACAAACTTAGAAGTGTCATATGAGTATCATTCAACTGTGAACCGAGCATTGTATCCCGATGTATCAGACAGACTAAAGCACCCCCCCACCCCACTCCCCTCACCACCTAATTCTGATATGTGGCAACATCTCTAATCAGCGAGCGTCGTGACGTCAGGGTATTAGCTACGAATATTCTCTCTCCACCTGAACGAGCTATCTGTACTAACTAGAAGGTGCGGCGAAGCTCTCTGTGTCTGACAGTTTGCCTATCTCGGGTGGGTTCCGTCTCACCGCTCACACGTCTACATTCCCCCCCATTCCTCATTTATCTATTCCTTTAGTTAGAATATACCCCTTTCACCACTCCTGCTGAGATCTTGAACTCTCCGTTACTTCGTATCCGTGCTATGCTGCTTCCCGGTGCAAGTTAAATAAACACATATTTCTTGTCTGGACTACATCACTGGTAGCCCAGTTTGTGAAAAGATTAGCCAGCCAGTACAAATGTACCGTTTCCCATGAGACGCCCGATTGTACTTATCGTACTACATCCTTTCAGTGGAGGTTCTCTACATGTCCCGATGAGATGAGGTGATGGTGATAGTGAATATCACGGGGTGTGGAACCAGTGGAAACTCTTAAACTTAACTTAAGCCTAATCAACCAAACTCTGGTGACCGTTGGGATAGTCCCCCTTTTCGGGTAAAATACCCAAGGTACAAGCAAGAAAAATGGAGAAACATTAGGAAANCCAGTGGAAACTCTTAAACTTAACTTAAGCCTAATCAACCAAACTCTGGTGACCGTTGGGATAGTCCCCCTTTTCGGGTAAAATACCCAAGGTACAAGCAAGAAAAATGGAGAAACATTAGGAAAAAATTACCTAAATACACCCTATCGGCATTCTAAGCCCTATTTACCTGTCAACAAAAATCATCCAGTGTGTTGCAGTCCACATGATCACCTTTGAGGGTGACACTATTTTCATTATCTATCAACAGGAAAAAAGATTGAAGTATTTGTTAAATTCAGCATATTTCCAATGGTTTATTTTAATATCACTAAATTGCAGTGGCGTGACGTGAAGTGTTTCCAGGGTAATCAAAGCTGATCCAAACTGCTCTGTTAAATGCTATCAGCATCGCTCTGTTAAACACTAATTGGTGATGAAAATACATTCTTATTTAAGGTTTGTTGAGCAGAATTTATGCATAGAAACCAACCCAGATATTCATCGTACTTTTTCTGAACCGAATGATTATATCAGCATATGACTTATAAACTAACTTGAATTTATAACAGACACCACACTCAGTTAGTCATTAATTCATCACTGTGAAAGGAGAAACCCACATTTAATTAATTATGAATTTCTCGGCCATGCCGGGAATTGAATCCGGGACCATTATCTCAGTAGGCAGATTCGCAAACAACTGAACTAAAGTGTCAGACTAACCCAGATATTATCAGCTCTTTCCAAACTACTCCTTTTTTTTAAAAAACACTATAAATAATGTTAACGTCCAGCAGCACTATGGAAACCCATGTCACATCTTTTTTTACTCACTAAATCCGACACGGCCGACCCATCGGACCAAAAAACACCTTCCCAGTTCGAGCCACTGAACCGCACAGGTCCCATCCATCCCCAAATCTCTCTTACCCCGCTTTCTCTCCTCCTAACCTTTACGGAAAGGAGGGAAAAAAACAGTTTGTTGGCAAGGGGATGTTTGGGGGATTCGATCGTAGCCGAAACCTCCCCAGGTGCCATGTTCTTGATTAACTCGGGTGTTTACTGTGACAACAAAGTTAACCTTCCCCTCCTTTACACTCGTCACACGCCTCAATAGAGTCAAGAGTGGAGGATAGGGGGGATTTACGCTGGTCGGTTACCCGCTCTCCCCCCCATCCAACCCTTGAACCCGGAGGTAATCTAAAACTCGCAGCCTCAATTAGTCACGCGGTGACCCTGTCCGTTAATAAGCACACACACTACAAGATAAGCTGCGGTGGTCAGGCAGAACAGACCAAACCACCGTACTGGTGGGTTACCAGGGTGAGGGGTGTGGGTTAAAGGGGAGGAACTTACTTGGACAGGGGTTCTCCGAATATTTGGCTTTTATTTATCTACTCTTTGGTGAGAAGCTATGTGCTAACGTACTTGGTTGGCTTTGATTCGTAGAAGATCGAGTTTTTACTCCCGACTTAAAAAAAAAGTAAAAACCCATTTTTCAATGTGAGTTTATGTTCTTTATCCAGGTAAACGTGCTTTCAGAAAATTTCCAGGTAAACGTGCTTTCAAAAAATTAATTTTTTTTTATGTTTTTTGTTCTTTTAGAACCATGTATGTTCGGTTTGTACGCATATGTTCTAAAAAACCCTTTTTTTTTACTATTATTTGAGGTATTTAACGTGCACTTTCTGAACCAAATGATTATATCAACACACAACAATTTCTATGAGCGCGAGTGAAGGGACCTACCATTTTTTCCGGAAAGGTATTTTCACATAGCCTCCAGGGTTCTTTTACATTACACAATCGAAATGGTGACGGCTTTGCTTCCCCTCCGAAGGATTTATCACTCCTCAGTACACTAGACTAGGATTTTAACCCCAATCGCCTTGTCAATAGAAGTTCACTCCATTGTGAGAGTGACGCCTTATACCATTAGACCACTGTAGTGGGTAATTTATTTAATGTTGAAATTTGGGCTTTCCCTATCACAGGAATGAATTAACGGCCCATTCCAAAATAGAACCCGGTTTTAAGTCCTGTGTTGATATAAAAATATGTTTATTTTACTATTATTTGAGGAGCTTAGCGTACACGACTTACTAACCAATTAAAATCTAGAACCGATACAAGACTGATGTTTGTTCATAACTGTGAAAGAAGAAATCTCAATTTCACCAATGAAACATTTTTCGGCCCTACCGGGACTCAAATCTGGGAATTGTTATTTTAAATGAAATAGCTTTAATTTATAAAAACTATAATTTTGACATATTTTAAACAACTGCTCTCTATTTAAAAACCTAGTATAATTGTATTAGGTTTCTTGCTTCTCTGTAATTTTATAATTTTCAAAACTTAGCATACAGTTCGATATTTGAATTTTAATGTATCTACAAAGATAAATTACCGAAAACTTTTTTTAAATTTTAGCCTACTTTTTTCTTTATACAAGTAGGCCTATAAGGAAAATATAATTCCTTAGTGAATTGAACATATTTAAAATTTATTTTGGTCCAAATTAATGCTTGTTTTCTCAATGATGACAAAATTAAACAAATCAATCTTCAACTCAAAAATATTAGGTTTCAAATAATTATTATTTGACTAATTTTTTTTAAATACAGTAGTCACGTGGTGTTTAGCGTTAGGTTAGCAAAAACAAAACTAAAATGGCGGTCAAGTTATACCCACCACCGTCGCTAGAGATGGGCGCGGGTTAAAGTGCAGTTGTTTTCACACGTGGCGTCAAGTTTTTCCCCCCACCGTCGCTAGAGATGGGCGCGGGTTAAAGTGAAGTTGTTTTCACACGTGGCGTCAAGTTTTACCCACCACCATTGCTAGACGAGAGTGTCGTTTTCAAGTTTCACCCACGTATTCTGTAGCTAGTTCGGGTTTTAATGAGTGAAAATGGATCACAGTTGGAAGGTTCTTGTTATATACTTAAGAAGGCACAGGATCAACAGAAGAGAATGTGTGCACCCATTCTCGCAGAAAATAGCACAGTTTGGATCATTCTCACACTTTTATTATGAATTGAGGAGGGACGATGCAAAGTTTTTTTAAACTTTTTTTGCATGTCTAATATTCTTGAAGTCCTGATGTAGTTCAAGGAACACACCTATCCACACTTTGGGTGCTATTGTTTGCGATTTGTATTCCTCTATAGCGTCTTGTCCCATAGAACAGGCCTATCGCGGAAACTAACACGAATAGATGCTTTACAGCTATTCCAGGCTCCATCTAAAACCTTATAATATAATAAAAATAATACAAGTAAAAAATACTTGCACCTCACACCAAGTCTAAATTATTGTGTCTGAGCGCGGGAAGAAACATCTTGCGTCCGCTGCATTTGAAAACCTCCGTAAAAACCAATGGTATGTAGTTGATGTTAGTCCCGTCACTAGGAGCTGTCCCACGTCAAACTACGAAAACAGGCGGGTGATTTTTCGGCCCGCGCGAACAAACGGGTGTGCCCGCCTGGTGTGAAAGGATACATTTAAACAAGCAGACTCTGTACTTCGAGTGGTACCGCTCCTAACGACGGTGGTGGGTTGAACCCACTACGTGTGAAAGGGCTCTAAGAATCATAAGGTTAAATCTAGGTGTTTTTTTTTCTTCCGCCACGTTTAGTTGCCCTTTTTTATTATACGCATATATCATTTTTACGCTAATGGTGTAAGGATGAAGTTGAATTTATAGCAAATATATCTGCATTTGCGTGAAGGTAGTGTGAGAAACAATTTGTGGGAAAACAACCTTCAGAACTTCTAACCGGGATTTGAAACCTAATCTCCTGGTCACGAGTAGTCCAGTATATTGCGAGAGCGGTTGGCAGCCTAGCATCCGGTCCGCAGACTGATTTTATCTGGTCTGAAAACCTCTAACAAACAAAAATTGTGTTCATAAAAATAGAGAAATATAAAGTTGAAACTTTTTACCCTGTATTTTTTTTACTGACCCACCCACCAATTAAAATAATCATACGGCCCGGGATATAAAAAAAGAAGGTTGCCAGCCCTTTACCTAGAATGCGGGTCGGCAATCATTCAATCGCGATCGACCGGTTGACCTCGTGGCAATTTTCGGTCAACCACGTAAGAAAACCACATCATCATTTAAATTCGATCTTTGAATTTTCTAAACTCGCAAACCTACCAAGTAGGGCTATACTTTTAAATAATATTTGAGTGCAACTAAAATAAACTTGATGAATGATAAGTTATAATCGATAACATCACAAGAAAATGAAATGGTTTATTATGAAAATATTTCTTTTATTAATTCTGTACTTTTTCAAATACAAAAGTGTAGAAACAATCTATATATCTGAGTCAATATCGAATTTAAGGAATAGATAAAATGTGTATTAAAAAAATCTCCCAAGTAGCGTGGAGAAACGATGTATGATCGCGGGACCTCTGATAAGTTTACACAACAATCGGGACACAAAGGGTTGCTGACCCCTGCTATAGACCATACCTCCACCAAAGTGGGCCGCCCTAGCTCACACACAAGGATAGACCAGACCAACAGCCTTAAAATGGTTAAAATGGTGGCGCTCCGTGGGAGAGACCGAGTCCTTCAACACGTGTATAGTCAGGTGCCATCAAGGGGCTATTTTATTTAAAAAAATCTAATTTTGAAAATGGTTTCACTAGAGAAAAGTAAACAAATATCCTTCTCGTGTTAATTGACCAGCTTCTACAAAGCTAGGTACAGGTAGAGAGACACCCAATCCACCCTTCACATAATCCTAGCTTACAAAGAGTGGCCGAAGGTAGTGCAAGTAATTTTACAGTTTTTATAGAATTGACATTTTTTGGCCAAAATAAATCAAATATTTCTCCAGTAATAACATAGAGTTGAGTTTTCTTCACATGCTAATATCAACAGATCCTGAATATCTGACAAGGATATCCTGGAATTTTGTCAAAACATGTTTTCTTTATTTAAAAAGTTTTGACAAAATTCCAGGACACCTTTAAAATATATTCAAGATCTGTTGATATTAGCATGTGCAGAAAATTAAACTCTATGTTGCTACTGGAGAAATATTTGATTTATTTTGGCCAAAAACAGTCAATTCTATAAAAACTGTAAAATTACTTGCACTACCTTCAGCCACACCTTAGCAGACTGAATATAACGATTATAATGGTCCCTTTATGAGGCAGAAAATGTTAAAAGTGAATCGTTCAGCAAGTGTACATATGGAAGGGCTTTTATCACCGAGCATTGACACTCGTGAGCCCTAGTGTTGATGAACTCAACCTGACTCAAGGAGCGCAGCGAAACTTCCCTAAGGCTGAGGATCTGGTATATCCTTGTCTGTGCCCTAGCGTGAAAACTATGAACTATATTTCCTAAGCGTGATGTGATTGGTGCTCTCCCCTCCCTCCTTCTTTACAACAAAAATAGAGCGTTGAACCACCTAACATAACTAGCTAAAATATAACTTCCTATTTGCTAGAGCAGATAAACGTCCAAAGAGAGAGAGGAGACGACTTTGCAGAAGCGCTTGGTTTGTTATCCCAGAGGAGAGATTTATTGTTATGTTTTTGGCAAGCCTGTGTAAGACGTGCCCACAAAGAGATGTTGTTGCACATGTACCCCAGAGCTTCCGATAAAATTATGTATAAATACATTTTTGACTAGTGAAACAATAATTACCAGTTAAAATTACACATAAAATTAAAAACGAATACTTACCGTTTACTTTGGAGTAGTTTAACTCATTATTTAAAAAAAAATTATTGGAGTAAAAACTTCTTTTTCGGCCCTTCAAGGTGCTATTTCTAAATAAATGCGATGGTAAGTGTCTATTCCCACTGTACAGTGACTTTGAAACATCATTAAGACATTTTTAATTAATACTTCCTCCAAAATTGATCTTGTTTTCACACTTTTATTTCATACCCGTGTCGTCTCACTAGCCGTTCGACTTATACGCACATGCACTAATTACGCTAACGTGATAAGGATCACGATGATGCATCTCACTTTACCATGAAAATTATCTTTAAGGTACTTAATATAAGCGAACATTTTCAATTTTAACCATATCTTCACAACTCTTTGGGATCTGAAATAACTTAATATTGCATGTTTGTTATAAGACATTTGAAAATATACGACCTTTAATTAAAATAATATTCTATAAGATATTTTTTTCCTAGCTATAGGCAAATACATCTTTTTAAACAGAGCTTTGGGAAATGAGAAGTTGAAAATACAAAGAATAAAAAAATAAATAATAATATGCTTCTGTAACAATGTGTATTATTTCTCTTCACATATCTTACGAGCTCTAAATATAATTTAGATAAAGGAGCAAGAAAATATGAAAGTATATTTTATCTCTGGATCATAAATTCATGATATGGGCACATTTATGAACAAGGATGGACTGGAAGGTAACAAGAGGCCTGGGACTACAAATATGACGGCCTTTAACATACGTTCACAAATACCACTGAAGATATGTTTCACTGTAAGCATGAGTGGTAAGAGGTGAAGTAATTATAATTGTATTAGTATTAGATTTCATCCGGAGGCAATTTTAGCTACATAATCGACGATTACGTCACTACTCAGTTCACTTAAAACAGAGGTTTCTACATTTTATTGATGTGAGCAAAATTCCTTCAAATTTGACTAGGGGTGGGGAACCCATTTGTAACTGTAAGGCCACATGTCACCTTACGGATTCCTCACTAGGTCTTCATGTATAGAAAACTTTTCCAAAATATGATATAGACATAAATAGACATAAATAGATCGATAAGATAGGTTAATTTTTTTTTTTAACTTTATACTTTAAAAATAACGATTCTTTTTATTTTAACTAATTCAAATAAATGATGTTTAAGGATGCATATTTTTTTAAACAATGAAGATAGGAAAAATGTGCGAAAAGTTCACACCAAACATCTTATAAGTCCAAATGTTGCCTAAGGGTTTTAAGTTCCCCACCCCCGTGTTAGACAATAGACAAGATTCTATTTTTTATGTATTTAAAGTTGTAAAAAGCTCCTTTATCCACTACTTGTATAGATTACAAAGATAGCGAGAGTCAGTATTTACTAATCAAATGTTTTTACGTTTGGATTAAAAAACGGATAGTAAACAACACCTAGAAACAACAAACTGAAAGTTATCACATTTGATCCCATCGTGCATCTTCACGAAATATGTATTCTGGGCACCCTCAGTCTCACTCACTGGAACTTTTGATTACAATTTAATAAAAACAAACATTTAGAATTGAATGGAATTTTTTTTTTAATTTAAGGCGATTGGCCCTTTTAATTTGGCGTGGAAATGAAGAGTCATGGGAACAAGCGGGTTATCTTCAAGAATTTTGATTGTTTTGCAATTTTCGTTTCGGAAACGGTTTGTTCAAGAATAGAAGCATGTTGATTATGTTATACTTTTTCCATACACACCTCCTCTATAATTTTAACAGTGATCAAATATCGATAATTTTGACATTTTTCAATAGAAAACTGCCGGCTTCACAACAAAAAATAAGGAAATTTAATACCTATTAAACATCGATACATTATCTTAGAAGCGGTGTTGAAAATATTATAAAAAATTTCACTCGTTCTCGGGAAAACAGATATTTCCAAAATTATGATTTTTTCGCAAGACCTGTCTGGTAGCTAGCGCCATCTACGTTTTCCGTGATCTATCTGTTATTTTTGGTGCGGAAGGATACTTTAGTCAGTTGTGACGCCACGCCACGCCTTTCACCCTCCCGCCCACCATCCCACAAAATAGGTTTTAGGCTTGCACTTGATAGGGCCAAGGTCCTTAAAGAAGTAGTGATTACTCAAATCAAATCAGCTAAGTGTGTCTTTGTTTCAGTCCATCCCTAGTAGTCAAGCGTAGAGAATAGACATTTAACAGAAATATGCATACAAATATTTCACTAAACAAACAATTCAAAACAAGCCTGAGCACGTGGTCCCCCATCAAGATACGTGCTTAGCACGTTTGATTCTCAAGAAAATACATGTTTGGCGTCATATATATTTGAGAAATTTCATGGAGCTGAAAGAATTTTTCTAGAAATTTGTTAATACAAAATTTGATTATTCAAAGACATTCATATGGTTTGACCACTCATACATAGAGGGCTACTTTAATCTTTGAATAAAGGCTCTTTATAATTTGAAATTCATGACAGAGGGGAAAAGCCAGGCACTATATTATAGGTTTTCCCCCTGCGCTCAAACTTCAATAGTGACTCCCGATTTTCTCGACCAGTGACCCCTCCTTTACTACATAAAATGTCACTGCGGACTGAAGATACTAGGAGATCAACTTCTCCTCCCAAATGGAAATATCTGAGACATAGAATGTCTCTATTATTTATTTCGTGGTTAATGAGGACGTAGGTGTAGAATTAATTTGTAGAAGGTCTATTCTTACTTTTTCATATACCGAATGTAATCTAAAATATTTTCTAGCACAAGATTATGATGGGATTTGACGTTTAAATGGCCCAAACACCCAAAAAGGGATCTTAAAATTTTGTTTGTCTCCATATCTCTCTGTAACTTGGGCTAGAGCCCTTTAGATGGCATTAATTCGATAATTATATGTTATATGGTCATATATTAAGGCCAAATAAGGATTTTAACTATTGCACTAAAATAAGGGTAGTTTACTTATGATTGATTTTTTAAATTATACATTTTTAGAAAGTTGTTATTATGAGTTTGTTAACATTCGATACCGTACTTGGAGAGTCTTTTATGTATATAAACAACACTGTATACTTGGATATTGACTTATGGATAGTCTACTTATTACGGATTTTTGAAAATGTGAAATTTTCTCGAATGGCTCTAAGATTTCTGTTTAAAATTGGTATTCGGGGAGTGTTTTATATAATAAATAAGAATGGATGCTAGTTTAAAAAGAGTTGTTAATATAAGGGTAGATTACTGATGATCATTGTTTGAAAGCAATAATTTTTCTGAGAAGGTATGCACGATTTTGTTGTATACCTAAAAATATAATAGAAAACGTTTTTTTTCTTTTTCAAGTATGGGTCTTATATATTAGTTACTATATTATGGATCAGGATGGAGATGTTAAATTTAAAGAAATCACACCACCATTCCCTTGAAAGGAGGCTGGTAGGCTACACTAACCATAAGGGGCAACCCTGGCCGTTTCATGTGGCGGCCACCAGCAACAAGAGACGGATGTTATAACTAGTCTGGACCGAGTTCCTGCCAGATAACACCTGGTTTATTTCTCTCCCCTTGGGACCAGGAAACCAGGACATGACCGGGTGTTTACTCCGACATCCTGGACCGGTAGCGCCTGTTTCCTGCCTATGAGATATATTACTCGCCATGCACAAACACTCCCAGAGTGCAGAATAAGAAAACTTGTGACTCGCCACTAAATATATGTTTTGATTCTCATATAAACAAAAGTATTGTAATCGCGAGAGAGTTTGGTTTCAAAATTATAAATCTTTACAATAGCTTACGGCATCAGTCACCAGATATCTTGGGTTCAGATCCTGACCATCTCTTGATGTAAGCCTTGATCGCTTGACTGACCAAAAGCGAGTGTCCTTTCCAGATTGCCTCGAGTCTCACAGGAGGGCTACACCAATAGCAAGTCAGCCCTGAATGATTTCTCCTTTTTGAGAAATCGTTTCAAGGACTAAAATTTCACTTTAAAAAACTATCGTATTTTGATGAATGGTAAGAGTATTTTTAACAGCCATTTCTTTTAACAGAGCTGAGTTTTTATGCCAGGCCAACAAAATAAATACTAACAGGGCAGATATTGTTTCTGTGAACGTAAATTCTTCTTGTTCTGAGTTTTGCAAAAATAAAAAGTGATGGCCGGCATCTTATATTGAAGACGATATTTTTTTTTGCACCGGTGTTCAGTCTAATACGAGAGTGATGCGAATATTTTTAATGTAGTAAAACAGTTTCACTGGTATAATTTCCTATGTTTTATAATAAAGAATACAAAAAACTTCACTGCACCTACCTCAGCTACGAGCTATCCGAGTAGAGAGACGGACTCTTAGGATAGTTTTAGGTTAGTTTATTTGATATATTACACTTTAGATTATCTAAACTAGTGGTTCCTAGCCTTTCCCATATGGACTGTAGTCAATGAAATTTAACCGCGGTCTTCCTAATCTCCCCCGCCACACGAGGGGAAATTAAAAACCTACACACATATTTCTAGTATTCAACGTAACCCATTTTGTATTAATAAAAGAAAAAATATGTTTAGGCGGACAGCCATGGAAAAAACACATATTTAAGCAAATATTTACTAGCGAATATTTTTATATGATACAAATAAAAAATAGCTTTAAAAACTAGATTGGTTTCGCGGACCCCCACAGGACTCTTAGTGGACCCCTGTTTGGAAACCTGTGATCCAAACCATTATTTGACAAAATGGAACATTGTAACACCAGTCCTGAAAAAAAAATTCAAGCAGTCAACTATTTATCGTGTAAAAATATCACAAATAAATATATGAAAAAAAAAATTCAAGCAGTCAACTATTTATCGTGTACAAATATCACAAATAAATATAATTGGTACACGCACATGTGGGAACGCGGACTAAATGTCCGGCTCATGTAGACTAGTCTGCCAAAGATGAGCGGTCGGGGCAATAATTCCATCAAATTGGGATGTTTATTACAGAATAATTTCCAAATCTCTTTTCACTCAAATGTAGGAACGTTTCCTCTACAATTTTGACTTCATCATCCCTGCCATACCAGCGTTATCCCGGATGGGTGGATAATATTACAGTGTTCTACGATTCATATTTTAAGTTGCCTGGACTATTTATTGACACTTCTTTGAGTCCCAGAAAAATATTCTGCTAGTACGATTTTGTAGATTTCGAAAAATGACACCAGGACACGAGAATAAAACCCGTGGCTGTTTACAAACTAAGGATCATTTCGATCTTCCAAGCTTCGCTAGTCATATACAGCTAATTGTACTCTAAGCGAATGCTTTCTCCACTAGCACAAAATTCTAAGATGTAAAAAAGGAAAAGTTTTTAAATTTTTGAAATGTGTCCCAATGCCATTGTTAAGAATATTAACTTTATATTGCCAGTCCTGATATTTATCCAATTTGAAGATGATGCCTAGAAAAAACCGGACAGTCACGATTCTCGGCCAATCTTGAGCCTAGCCAATGATTTAAGAAATTATTGACACTGGATGGTCACTGTCCACGTTGTCCAATATTTTGTCCTAAAATAAAATAAGATGGAATTTTCTTCAATAATATTTTTAATATTTTAATACACACACACACATTATTTTCTTTCTTCACGTTTTAATACCCGTTCTGGTTATCCTCAAAATTAAAATTAATCTAATGTGTCAGGGATAAGAAATGTACAATTTAAAGTAAATATACCCACATTAGCATAGAGAGGGATTAGCCAATTAGGAAAACCACTCTTATTTCACCCATCAGTGATTCAAGCACCGATATTACAGTCACAGACAACTCAATCCAACAAGAGAGCGACGTGTTAGACTATGTGCTACTGGTAAAATGTGGTTTAAAGGCCCATTAACACAAAGGATATTTCTACCCAATGGTTTGAAAAAACAAAACAAATAGGGAGACAAAAATACACTAGAGTTACTTAAATTATTAATTTCTTTGTCAAATTTACCAAAAATATATAGTTTTAAAGGAATAGGGAGTTTCACTCAGTCTCCGCTCTATTTTCTCCCAACGACGTCATCCCCATCGTCTTCTAGAGACCTAGAGAGCACATTCACAACTCCCAATCCAAAAGTTCTGGGGAAAATTTGCACACAAATGGTGACGCACTTCACAGTTTTGTAGAATACTCCCCCACCCCCGTTATCCCCGAGTAAAAAAACTTCCAAGTAGCATGTTTAGTCGGTTCGAAAGACGGCCTCAGCCTACAAAGTGCCTTCTTTAGCCGCCTTCTTCCCCCTCCGACCCCTGACCTTTTCAACCATAACTTAAAGATGGAAAGGAAGGTGGGCGGAGGGTTATGGAAGTTGTAGGGAGATTCACAGTACTTTCTGCCTTATTGCTAAGGTGGCATGGAACTCACTTCGATCACATTTTAAAAACTAAATGTTTATGTAAAAAGATGAAAAATGACGATAGTAAATGATAAAGAGATCTCTCAATGATGGTCAACAAGGAAACCGGGCTTACACAGTAGTAAATATAATTGTGTGAACATACTATACCCTACTACTATACCCATACTATAATATATACCCTTTAATGAAAATCTATCAAATCAAAAATAACACGTTGAGGTTGGATTAAAGATTGTATCAGCTTTTCCTGGAGATGAGAATTGGAAAACCACAAAAAAAGAGATAATTCCCGGTTTCTCGGATCAAAGCCAGGTCCACTATCTGTGTAGCTAGCCATCTTTGACGTTTACGTAAAATTGTCTATTTTTATATTCATTTTTACAGGTGTTGAACACAAGTGGGGAATAGTAATTAAGGTGAAATAAGAATTATTATTAATCCAACTGCTTTTACTACCGCGGGAATAGGGCGAGTTTTGAAAGACAGCCACTCCCCCATTAAACAGGAGCTACTTGTTACTTGTATACTGGGAGATTGATTGACTCCCTAGACTAAACTATAAATTACGTCCTGCATCAATAATCTAGATTAATTTTAGGTGGGATTCGAATCTTTAACTCGTTGGAAGTGACTATCGGCTGAATAGAAATGCCTAAAAGATCCTGGCCATAGGTGAGGCACGTTCAATGAATACTACATAATGCAATACATGTATAAAAGTTTTATGTCCTACAGAAAATACGGCGCTAATGATTGAGGACCGCACGTACGGTACTGCTCGTACCGTAGCTCAGTGGTTAGAGAGGGGTTAACAATGAATCTAGCTATCCCTGGTTTGATTCCAGATTGTACCTTATATTAAATTAGTAAATATCTATTCTAGACGCCTGATCTGAGTACGAATTTCATACGTTATTTTTCAATACACCCATGTTCACAAATTGTTACTTTGTATTTAAAAAAAAGTAGTATAATTGAAATCGTAACTGAAGGAGAATGTTAGCCTCTTAATGTTGGCAGAACAGCCACTTCCCATTTTCTTCACCTCTAGAAGATTCTTATCAAGTGGCAGGTGGCACCAACACGCTCTAAATGGTTGGGATGGAGGGGTGGCACCTTTCTTGTTTGTGTTTTTATTGGAAATAAAAGTTTTAGATCTCTTTTACGATGCCTACTTTTTGGACAGATTAGAATCTACTAGTATTTTCAACCATTTTTCTTTTTTCACAGGTTGCTATACAGTTTATTTAAGATAAAACAGAGTTTTGATGATCACACATTTTACCACTACTAGAGTATAGTTTATTAATATTTTTGTTAAAGCAAGTGTGTGTTTTTGGTGGAATATTTAAAATAAACTTTTTAAACAAATAATATCATGCCTGCACATGATTTGCAAACTTAACAAAAAACACATAAAATACGACATGGCCCACCATAGTCCTATGTACCTATTTACAGATTGTATAGTATTCTTCAAGAATCTACCTGATCCAGAGATAAACTCAACCCCCACTTCAGGCTAGAGCCAAAATTATTTTACCAATTGGACTAAAACTTGATATTTGGGGTTTCTATAAGGTCTTTTTGTGGGGTTGCTTGAAATTAACCATCCAACCCTACATTTGAGAGTAGTTTACTGAAGGGCAAAAAGAGAAAAAAAAAACAATTTTCTTGAAATTTACTCTAACGATTTTGATTAATTTTTGTGTAAAGTTTTATAGAGAAAAAAAAAAACAATTTTCTTGAAATTTACTCTAACGATTTTGATTAATTTTTGTGTAAAGTTTTACTACTATTAAAGATTGTTTCGTCTCAATTATTTCAATAATTACATTCCTTGGCTAATGCTTAATTATCTTGACAAATTATTCCAAACTTGACTAAAATTTATTTAATTTCCTCTTCAGCTGAATTGTTGGCCATTTTACTGTTGGAAACTAGAAGGGTTACAGTAAATAAACATATTGACATATATGAACTATTTTATTAATAATATATTAGGCATATATGTAGATCACAATATTAAACAATTAATATAACGTGGCTACTCCCAAGATGTAAAATGTTTTAGTCTTGTTTCCATGGCAACTCAGCTATTCACCCTTACCACAGCACACAATAAACCTATCTATATCTCTTTGTAAAAATATTCATATACAATTCTAAATACATTCAACATTGGCTACATCAAGCTACACATATTTTATTTGAAATACTTTTTTATAAAAATTTAAAAAAATTAAATAATATTTTATTATTATATTGTCTCTAGAATTTCAAGGTATTTCATCATTCTTCCATCCTTCTCTTGCCCAGACGGGCTGGAGTTTTCTTTGGCAGTAAAAGTTCTGGAAGAAACAATTGGTGAAATACCTGCGCTGTAGAAGGTTTGAGACGGTAAGAACTCTCCGATACAAGTTTTAGTGAGTGGAAGCTAAATACCTCCCACTCTCGACCAAGATCTCGTAAAGGGAGCAGTTTCACACCACGTCGAACGTTTCTGACTATTTTAAATTCAATTAATTAACTTCTCGGCCAAGATTTTGTGAAGGTAGCACGCTTAATCCGCGTCGGACATTTCATTAATGTTTTAATTTAAATAACTCGCTGTCGAGACTGAAGCCTCAACACGTGTGATCTAGGGTGGCGTAATCACTTTGTTCAGATCAGTATTAATTTTCAATATGCAATTAATTACTATTTCATAACTTGGTCAAATTTAACAATAATATGATGAATCACACTCCCATACTCGCAAATAAGATACAGGACATGGAAGTAACTAAGTAATAACACTCTGAGATGTACGATTTCTAAAGGAGATCTGTACAAGATTAACAAAAAACAGCAGAAAAGTATGAACCCATGCTGGTCCTTACTACAAACAAAAAGATTGAACTCTCGAGATTTCTATCCTGGGTATGCATAGGTTGGGCTTTCCTAGACAAGAGGCAGTCAATTCATACTTTGAGAAGTACACTATGGAATCCCCTTTGCCAATATCAAAATGGAGGGCAAAATGTTTCCACAAACGAGACTGGATACAAGACCTGTTGGTAGTGTATGGTTGAGTATGTGTGACACGAGGCATCGCCTACTAAGGATGCGCGAGATCAAAGGAGTGTTTGGTTACTTTGTTAAGGCTGTGTTTAATTTTCATTATTGAATGAGTCATACATCATAATAAAGTAATTATCTTCCGTGTTAGATATAGCTTTCAAGATTTTTTTTTTAATTTAAAAAAATTTGTTTAAGTTAAGCCTCGCCATTGTATGTAACCTGCCTTTCTTTGGTGAACTATTTTTTTCTAGTACTATTTTATGTAATAGCCTAGTGGCTGTTGTTGGACTGCTACTAGAGTATTCTATGGGCGACACTCTCCCGTCATATCAGTCAGAACACACGACAATGGACAGAACATAAAGACACCTACACACACATACCACCCCCATCTTCCTACTTCTACCCTCAACCTCTGATGGACCATGAAGAAGAGGCTCCCAGGAAATGGATCCCTGACTTGGCTGCGTGCTATGGCCCCATTCAACTCCTCTCTTATCCTTTAGGGGCGGAAAGAACGAGAGGACAGAGCAAGTGATTGGATTACTTCAGGTTACTACCAACACTAACCTCTTGTCAGACGTTGGAGCAGAAAAAAAAGGAAGAAAAATCTGCTTTGTTACTCGAAAAAGGAAGGTGCGACACTTCCGCTAGATTTTAGAGAATGGACGGTAGATACGTAAATGTTCCGCTTGGAACAGCCCAGGCGAGTAACAAAAGCTTCACACACTTTGGGTGAAAATCCAGATGATGGTAACAACTTGATCGTCGGCTATACTTTTAAAAACATATTTTGTGTTAAAGAAACCTCGAAAATGGTATATTCTAATCTATCAATCTTTATTAAAATCTGATATGAATGATGATGAGTAAATTTAGCTGAAAAAGGGAAGTGGACGTAGTCGTTGCTCGATTGTGGATTTTTTCTTAATCAAGAGTTATTAAGCACCGATAACACACACAAGCTAGGTGCTTGTTCAAATTACAACTTTGAAAAAAAAATAGCTCACTAAGATTGGTATTACTGCTTAAAAAAATACATTACATATTTTAAACAATTATTTTGGAAGGCAGATCTGATTTCATGCCTCGTAAATACTACATTTCGACCCCAACTGGTTTTAAAACAAAATCAACCGGCCTCGGTGATCACGTGGCCTATTACGCTACTCTCACAGAAGAATACATTGACGATGATGGAGAGATAAAGGTTCGAGTCTTGGTCGGGTGTACTGAGGGTGGTTTTCTTAAATGGTTTTACACTCTACCTCCACGCAAATGCAGGTGTATTTCCTCTAAATATAGCCTTACTAATCCCTAAAACCATCGGAGTATCTAATTATTACATACGCATGTAACCCGAATTATTAGTAAGATGTGTTGCTAAAAAAATAATAATCAGTGGTTGCTGATCGGTCTAGACCATGGTTAAGTCAAGTACTTATTATTAAATAAGTTTATCTACGATTTAAACTAAGGAGTTAAGAGAAAGGCAAGGCTAGAATAATCATTTCACTTGCATGGACTTGGGGAAAGGGATTTGAAATTCATACGTGTAAAACCAATTTCTCACCATCAACGGATTTGATTGCAATGTGAGTCTAACACCTTAAAACACTTGGCCCCCACTGCGGGTCCCTCGAGTTTATCGAGATACATTTGTCTATTTCTTTAACAACTCTTATAACAACGTGTATCTCTTTGAAACTCCTCATGAAGCTCAAAAGAATATAGTGTTGACTCAACCCTCACCCTCAGTTAATACCAGCATGAACCAGATGTCCAACAACTTTTCCACCCCTTCCAGAAGGGTTGTGCTGGTATAACAGGGTGTCGCGGCGTGTTCCCTGAGTAATCACAACGTCTTAAGAAGCCTTGTGCGTCGAAAATTAACCCTCCCTATTCTTGTTAGGGCCAATATAACCACCAGGACGTCAGATAATCAAGAGGTATTCAGTTGGAAATCTTGCGGCAGCGCCCCTTTCTGGTATTGTTACCCCACCCCTCTAAAAGTGTCTTCGGCAAAACACAAATTGCTAATTTATGAGCAATACACTGTTGGGTTATTTCTTAGATGGCATTTTTTACCCTTGATAAATTATAATACAGATGTTCTAATATCAAAACTCGTGCTTCAAGTCTTAACCACCCGCTCAAGCTATAAGTATATTCACATTAATGGTGTAATGAATGATGAAGAATATAGAATTTAAAGGAGTTGACACCTTCATTAGTGTCCAGTGTTGTGGGTTACGATATTAAAAAATAATATTGTTTCAATGAACAACAAATATTTTCTAAATTATTAAACCTCTACAGTCAGAAGTTTTTCACAACGCCTACATTTACTAACCGATTTAAATCGTTAGTGTCTTATCTTAATATTTTCGTCCCAACATGCAAATTTGTAACTAATTGTAAGAATTTTAAAACTTTCATCTAGGAAGAAATTTGTGTTTTCACCATATATCAGAAAGTTTTTGAATATATAAAAGATCGGATAGCATTTTCCTGAGTACAATTCATAAAACTATGATCATTAGTTTTAAATCCGCAATATTTGACGAAAAAATTAAGACCTCAATGGTTACAATCGGTTCAGAATAATTGCAGGAGGAGTTGTGGTGGTAAATTTATTTTTTATTACTAAGCTAACGTTGAAGTACCCGTCTTTGCCCTGGAGAAATATTCTAGGTTAAAGAGGATAAGAAGCTTAAAAAGGTGTACAAAAAAGTAAAAGGGTAAAACGAAAATCTTACTAAAACAATTTTCTATAACAGTTAAAAAGGGTCAGTAAAAAGGGTAAAAAGTGTGAAAAGTATTAAATGGTTAAGAAGGGCAGTAAGGGAAAAAACGAGTAAAAGGGGTATTATTTTACGTTAAAAAGGGTAAAAAGTACAAAAAGTGCAAAAAAGTAAATCAAATATAAATTATTTTTATATTTTTTTACTTCACCTACCAGTTCACCCTTATTCCCTGTTTACTCCTTTTAACCCATTGGTTCTTCTACCCCGTACTGTCCTTTCACCCCGTTTACCTTTCTTAACTAGTTTACCCATTTTACCACGTCTACCCCTTTTTTATTATTTTACTCCTATCATTACCGTCTTTGCCCCTTTTACCCATTTTACACGATTTATCTCTTATACCCTTTATATTTTTATTAGATTTAATTTTGCCCTTTTTACCATATTTGTCAATTTTGTTCTTTTTGTCCTTTTTACATTTTAACTATATTTTGCCCATTTGGCCTTTTTGCCCTTTTTACCCTCATAATTATTTTAATTCCATTTAAACTTTTTACCCTGTTTACTTACCAAACTTTACTTTTATCTAAAATATTTTTTAATACATTTACTTTTAATTTCTTTTGCCCTTTTTGTACTTTTTACACCTTTTTACATTAAGTATCTGGCTTAGCCCGAGAGAAAAAGATTAGTGTAGAAAGGTAAAAAAAGGAGTAAAAAGTGCATAAAGGGCTACAAGGGTAAATAGTAGATTCAATAGGTTTTTAAAAGGGTAAAAAGGGTAAGTAAATAGGTTAAAAATGTAAAAGGGATTGAAAAGGTAAAAAGGGCAAAAAGTTCAATATGGAAAAAAAAGACAAAAGAGGAATAGTGGCAAACATATCAAATATTGCATAAAGGGCAAAAATGGTAACAAGGGACAGACTGTAAAAAGGGTGGAATGGGTTAAAATATTAAATAGGACAAAAAGTAAATCTAATTAAAATACAAAAAGGTATAAAGTTTAGAAGGGGTAAAACGCTTTAAAAATGCCAAAAGAGTTAAAAAGGCTTAAAAGGGTAAAAAGGTGTCAAAAGTGCCATAGTGGCAAAAAGGGTAAAAAGGTGCCAAAAATGCCATAGTGGCAAAAAGGGTAAAAAGGGTGAAAATGCTAAAAATAGTAAAAAGTAAATCTAATAACATATTAAAATTCTGGTTTCCGGCTGCACATGTTCGTTAACAGGGGCTACTAATGTTTAAATCTCGGACCTCTATGCTTGTGGTAGATATCACGCAACGCTCATGCAAGACAAACTCTTCATTTTATTATTATATATGTTGTTCTTTCTACTAGGTCCTTAAGACCAGGATTTTAATTGGAGTGTATCTCACTCCCTGGCCTGTATGACCATGTTCCGGTCTGCAGTGCCTTCTGATAGGAGAGGAGGAATTTAGGTTGTTCAAGGCCCGTTATTGAGACTTAGTTAGGTAATTGTTGGTTGTTCTTGTGAACCGATGTGCATTGTTGTTTACCTGTTTTGCGGTGCGCAACTTGTGGGTTTGTCTCTGCTTTCTGGTGCGGCCCACACCCTATTAGATGTTCATGTTTGACTCCCTTCTGGGGCTGCATGATAACTTGCTGATTGTTAGTAACCTTAATCTGATATGCGGTTTGTACCTATGTTTGAGCGTGGTTAAACTCATTATGTCTTGCAATACTGATTAGTAACAAGCCAGCCTTTACTGTATAGAGGCCTAGAATCCTGAATGACCACTTTATATAAGATATTAGCCCGGTGTTTCTATGATTGGGTCAGATAGACATTTCTCTGTAACTTATGTAACCAATACTAGACGGTTAACATTTCAATGCTAGAATCCCTGGTACATATCGTTTTCACCTATTAAAATAGGGTTATTTAGTCTTAAACGCTGTGTTTTCTGGCTATGCCTTACTGGTCAGTCATTATGCTTTAGATGTTTGTTGAAACACATTCACTATTGCAACTATATGGTGTTTGTAGTCTTTGTCTACGGGGAGTAACTTAAACTAGCCTTACTTTTGTCTTTCGCTCTAGAAAGTGTGATTACACGTCTTTTAAGAGTGGGGCTATAGTTAATAAAACCAGTTAAGTGTTGTAGTCTAGATGAGGGATTAAACCCATGGCGCTTCACGCCGAGTTCACTCTACGAGTGTATCAGCTACTAAACTTATTGTTGTACTTGGTACTTTGGCCCATTTGGCCGGTCAACATTGGAAATGATGGATTGTATTTTGGTCACTGCTCTGTAATTTATTTTTTTGCTCTATTAAGCTCTTATGTCAATATTCATTTTTATCTTATGTTTTCAAGTATTAACCTATCAAGTTTCATATCCCTGTAAATGTAGTCGGCGTATTTAGTGCTAACTAAAGCGCCGCTGCACATTTTTACTTTTACTTTTTCTTTATTAATTATATTTAAAATATTTTAAAAATAGAATAAATGACTTAATCATGGCTTACTTGATTTATCTCACAAGTTCCTTGATAATCCCCATTTGTAGTTCACAGTAAAATATAAAATATCCATTATCAATATTATTAAACCTCTACCGTAAGAAGTTCGTAGCTTTAATACTTTTTATTGTTTAATCAATTTATTGATCTACTATGCGTGGTGTACGTCGTGGTGGACGAAGCATAAAAGGTCGACGGTGACGTGAAAGTTACAATGCAATAAATAATGCTCGACGTGTACCCCAAAGATCGGATAATAATCTGGAAAAAGATCTAATCTTAGTATACGATGTGGAACAAGAAACCGAATAACCTCCCGCCTTTCAACATCTCGATAATATCATTCCATCAAATAGAGGAAGTCTTGCGAATACTGTAATGATCTGTATTATCAATGTGAAAAAACCGGAACACCATTAAGGTGCGGCAGAAGGGAGTGCGAGTAATTTTACAGTTTTTATAGCATTACATTTTTTGATCCAAAATAAGTCAAACAGATCTTGAATATCTGTCAAGGGTGTCCTGGAACTTTGTCAAAACTTTTAAAATAAAGAGAAAAAGTTTTGACAAAAATCCAGGACACCCATGACAGATATTAAAACTGTTGATATTAGCGTGTGCATAAACCTAATCTCTATGTTGCTATTGGAGAAATATTTGACTTATTTTGGCTAAAAAATTTAAATTCTATAATAATTGTAATAATAATTGCACTCCCTTCGGCTGCACCTTAAAAGTATACTGTCTGCTGCCACCGTAGCAAATTTGGTCTAACACCATATTATCAAGAATCTCCATTCTTAGAGCAGCTCTTAACTGGACATGATGCACAAAATAACAATAAGACAAATATACGTTCAATTAACATCGCACTAGCAATGGTTATTAGCTATGCCAAATCGCAAGAACACACAGCTGATGAAAATTCACGATAACGTATACCACGGTATTGGACCACTTGACTTCTTCTAGTGCACCAACAGACACTTAAGGGTACATCTATGGCGTAGATACAGCCGTTGAACACCGCCTGGGAAACCCAGCAAATGCAGGGGGTGGTCATGATTAACGCATGCGCAGTACATCACAAAAATCAACGCTTCCGCAAAATGCACAAGCTAACACAAGATGAAGATTAAAACATAGCTGAAAATAGAAGACAAGCTAACACACTGATAATGTATAGTACACAATAAACAATATAAACAAAATCAAATAACTAGTAGTAGTACCTGTAGTACAAGATCTAATTGTTTATAAAGAAATGAAAATATTAGTCATATTTTAAGCACCGTCGCCGTAATCTCTTTTTATTTCCAAACGCAGACATCCTTACATCCGAGAGTGAGACTATCTTCTAAAGAAAACGTTTTGCCATTCAAATTTTGATGCACAAAATTTCCGTTGACAGTTGCGTTTGTCATGACTATTAATAAGAATCAAGGTCAAACTTTTACAAAAGTTGGGACATTATTAACTAGGTATATGTTTGCACATGTGTAATTATACGTTGCACTCAGCCGAGCCCGCTCATACAATGGCGTGAAAATATTCCTAACTCAAGGAAAAACCAGTTGATTTAGAGAAAAGTGGGTTTAACACAAGCAAAACCGTTTAAAAAGAGGTTTTCTACTTTGTTTATTTGAAGAATTAACTAATTAAAACATAGCCTATGCAGCCTATTAATAAAACTTCTCATTAAATTATATAACTCGTCACAAAAATATAAAAATGTGGTTTTGTTTATTAAATGAATAATTTAGGTCCAATTAAAAATAATTTTTTTTTAAAGAAGGCGAATTCGCCGTTAGGAACAGCTTGTCATAATTAATTCCTTATCGCATTTCACTTGGAAGCTACCCGCTTCGGTGATCGCCAGAGCCCTGCGTTTGTGGAGATCGTGATAATTCGCGAATGTTAGATATGGCATTTTTTCTTTCAGATGTTCACATTTCAGGTTACCCTGATTGCAAATATATGCTCAGAATTGTCGCGATAATTCGCGAAATCGGCGTTTTAGCGCGATATTCGCGATTTTAAACGATGTCCGCGATAATCGCGATTTAGTCGCGATTTTTGGCATTCGCGCTAATATTTTGGGATATTGAAAAATAAATATTTTAAGTTTGAAAATTGCATTTCAAATGCAGATTCAGAACAATATTTTTCTAGGTATAGTTTAGTAGTAACAGACCGCAGAACCACAATGAAAGTGGATAACATTGTTACCAGCTGCATGTTGCAGTTTGGTGATGTTGAGTAGTTATTTTGTATTTTTTTAGCCTAAATTGAGATTTAAAAATATAGTCACAATTTTTGTGAAGTAACAAGATGATTTTTGTGTAATATTTTGTCTTTGTGACTTGTACATACTTTTCCCGGACCAGCTGCCGCTAAATCTTACTTTTTTAATAAGTTGACAGCACATTTTTTTGCGGACTAGTGTTTTTTACCGTTTTGTCCAAACAAAATGTAATTTTTGGTTTTCACTTCAATATGTTTAGTTTACCTGTTTCAAACATTGTCCTGGAAGTCTAGTTTTAACCCAACAAAGTCACCTTAATCACGAAAGTTTGGTAAAAACCACTTTTTTAACGCTTTTGTCTTAATTCGATAATTTCGTCGCAAAAATAGGATTTTTGTAATTCACCGCTTATTCACCGCTTTTGGGAAACTTAAAAACGAAATTGGGCTTTTTTATTCACCATAAAAGCAGGGCTCTGGTGATCGCATAGTCTTATATTGCAATAGACTGCATTGATGATGACTTGTAGATCAGGGTTCAAATATAGATTTGGTAGATCGGGGTTCTAAACCCAAACAAGTTTACTATAGGTGGTTTTTACTAAAATGGTTTTACACTCTCCCTCCACGCTAATACGTGTAAGTTTATTTAAAATTCTATGTTCCTTAATTCCTTATACCCCATTATTGTAAATATGCGAATAGACCGGATGGGTAGTAAGACGAAATGCACATGCCTGGAAGCTCTCAAGAAAAACAATTTTATAATTTTCATGACAGGGTCACTAAAAGGATTTAATTCGATGTGTTTATGAATATTTTATATCCCAGTTAAAATGAATATTAGTAAATTAGTAGATGATGATGATAATAAGTTAATTGAAGAATGATATTTCCTTTTTCATGTTTAGAAGACCCGAAGATCAAATTTAAACTACGATTAATTTTCTTATGCGATCAACTGAAAATTGCCTAGTGATCGACCAATCGATCGTTACAGATTGTTTGCTGACACCTGCCTTAGAGCATTCGACCACCGAGGCATTTTTTATAATTATTTTTAGGATGTTTTTACTTTTTATTATGTACTATTTATCACTTGAATGCATAACTACATTTTACTTCCTTTATTTTTCATGCACCACGTATTACTTACTATTTATCCAGGATAATCGTATAGGTCTATTCATATCGGTGTGATTGGAGTGAGGAAAATAATACTTAGCATAAATTACCTTAACTTTCGTAGAAGGATAGTGAAAAACCATTTAGGAAAACTTAAATCAGTAGAATCAGCAGAGATTGACGTCCTAAGCTCCTAGTCAATGGCAAACTAGACAAGACGAAGATGATGCTTTAACCCGCACTCCCAACAGTTCAGGTCGCTGCATTATTCAGGCAGTCAACCCTCTTGGTAATATTTCAAACCCTCACAGTGAGACTGTCAAATATAATATGCTTTATTCTTCGATTGTTAATAGTGAAATGTTAGGTAGCCACAGTAACAAACGTTTGTGTATTCACACGATAAAAAACTAACTCGATATTTATTGTGACATTTTTCTTTATAAAAACATCGTCAAAAGTATCATCCATACTCAATTTTTATTTGTGAATATTCATGTATATATATATATATATATATATTTATTTATTTATTTAAAATGAGAAATATAATCTTTTTCTTGCTAATCGCAAGCCTATCACAAGGTATTGTCTCGAAGATTCTTAAGAACGTCATCTGTGGCAACATATCTGTCAATGGAGGTTCATCGGTTCATTCTCTGCCCTACTACGTCGATACACAGAACGGCCAACTCCTCGCCTTGGCATGTCATCATTGCAGCACGGAGGTTGATGGAAAGCCCAATACCTGGTACAAGGAGGACGTGGGGTCACTTCTTAAAGGATCACGGAGGCACGCGAGGATAAATGAGTCGGAAGATGGAAGAGTGTCCATAAGTAGAACCAATGACCTTGTAATTCGCAGTATAAAGGAAGAGGACATCGGCTTGTACCTCTGTTACGATGGTGAACAGGTGTCAGATTTGAAGATGAGGTATCTACTGGATATGGCTAGCATTCAGATGACACCCGTACCAGGTGAGATTCATGAAATCCGTTCTAGCTTTTCTTGACATTTCAAAAGTGATGAGAAGTGGATTTAAATGTATAAATGACAGCACATATAGACTAAACACATATGATTGTACTTGTTTACTTAATGGCCTTAGGGACTCAAAGTTCACTTTGATGCTTACAAAAGTACGCCATATATCCCTATCTTGATCTAGTTCTATCCAGTCCACCTCATTACACCCTATTTATTTCAGGTCCATTCTAATGTTATCCTCTCATCTACATCTAGGTATTCTCAATGGTCTCTTCCCATTGGGTTTTCCATTTGTACCACCCAACTGTCACTCTATTTAGTTACGGCCACAATAAACTCAAAAGGAGGAGGGCGGGACTTAAGGAAATAATTATAAAAAAGGTGAAACATTTGAAAATTTAAGAAATACTTGAATTATTTATTCAAAGTAACAAACAGTGTTAAAACAACAAGTTGTATGGCTTTACAAGTCAAATTGAAGTGTGTTGGAAGACAAATAAATCATGGCATTTATTTCATGCTCAGTAAGTTACAAAAATGTTATGCTATATATATATATATATATATATATATATATTTTATAAACTTGTCTAGAAGAGACCAATGAAATAAACAAAATTGTTGCTATTATTTAAAGAAAACTTTCTTTATGATATACAAGCTTCTAATTCACCACAGTGAATTAAGATCAAACAAAATTAGTATCAAAAGTTTGAATTTTAAAAATTACAAAGATTGCAAAGAGCTTAATGGGCCTCTTTTAAATGATATACAACGCGTCAGTTTCACGTCCGTGAATACAGACTAATCAGTTTTAAATTTAAGATATAAATTTAAAGTAAATACATTTTAAAATAAATATCGCACCAAATATTTACGTAAAGCACAAAGGTTTGACTTCCCGAATAAACTCAAACTTTCGCGGGACCATTACCCTCGTCACTTTTTAAAGAATTTAATAAGATCCCCACATTAAAATGTCTGATAAAAAAAATTACGTTAGAAAACCTATAAAATCTACCTAAATTAATCTGCGAATAATAAAATCAAAACCATATTAATCAACAATAATTTACTTTAACATTAACTTCAAAGAAAAGAAGTCTACAAAATAAACAATAAATGAAACATAGTCAATTTAAAGAATTTAAATTATTACTGATAACCACAAAAGCAAAAAAATGGAATATTTCACCTAAATATTGCAAACATAAAAAGAACCAAGAAAGGTGGCTACCTATTTAAACCAAGAAAACTAAAAAGATACTAGCGCCCATGCGGCGACAGGAAACATTAAGTGCTCCATAACAGAATTTATTTTTAAAATAAGTTTTTAGCAAAACATTACCGATGTCTACACTGACAGATTTCCATAACAAATTATATCAAAGTATTCAAGATAATCAAACCCCTGGCAGCAATATGTAGTTTATAAATTGAAACATAGATATTATTATCAGCCATCCTGGCTAGATACCGTCCTAGTACTGAAGAGGACTTTTCTCGTGGAAGTGGTTGATGTAATGGTCTTTTATATTGTCTTTGTGCCCTCGTTATATAGGTCTAGTTGCAAGGAGGGAAGGTGGGAGATTTTACTTTGTTATTACGTCATTCGCTAGCATCAGGTTAATCAAGTTAGAAGGTGGTATTGTTGTCATCACGTACACTAGGTTTTTGTTTGTCTTGATAGTCAACCGTTGCATTCAACTCATTTCCATAACACCAACTCGAAGACGCCGGTCACGCAGAGGTAGAAGAGATATGTTTGTAAGGTCTCGTAGGCCAGTCAGGTGTCCAAGAACATGAGTGGTCTTGTCTTAGTACAGCACGGGCAATTCAGAGCATTGCAAGCTCACTCTGTTGGAACATCAGGGTTCTGCACGATTTGTAGCGTTTTTGGACTTCTCTTCAATCTAGTATTCATCGTGATGAGACTGGACTTGCAAGAAGCTCTACTCCGGCAGACATATGCATGAGTAGAACACCTATATTTGACATAGTAAGATCGTGATGTTTAATAATGCTGGATGTCTATGAGTACCAAATTACTTTGGGGTAGTGATTTTATTGCAGGATGTCGATGAATATTGGCTTGTTTAGGTGTGGGTAGAAATATTTTCATATTAGCAGTACACGCTAATGTTACACATTCAGTACCATGAACAAAAGTTCTAGAATCTCCCATTCACGCTGCATGTCCTGCTCACCGTAATTTACGAGACATGACCATCCTAACAATGTATTGTGATGAGTACAGGTCAAGTAACTCATCATTATGTAAACTCCTCCACTCACCAGTAGCCTCTTCCCCTCTTGGACCAAATTTCTTCCTAATCACCTTATTTTCAAACAACCTACATTATTTTTTCGTCAGACAAGGTAAGAGACCACGTTTCACACCCATAAAGAACAACCAATAAAATAATTGTTTTGTATATTCTGCCATGACCAACCAATATGGTTCAATGATAGAGCATTGATGTTCAAGGCAAAATGTCCCAGTTTTGATTATCGGCTACACGTCCATTTTCCCTTGATTTAAATTTATAGTAATAACATTTTATGTATTCACACTCTATGTAACTTTGATTTTAATATTTGCAAACGTCATACTTGACTTTTGTAAGTATTATTTATATCAGCCAACATTACCAATTATAATTATAATATATTTTATATGACTATTCAATATTAATTTTATTTAAAAATAAAAAGATTGATAAAAGTTAATAATGTAACAAAACAAATAATATATGACTGCTTTATCTTTGTGATTTAACTAATCTGGTTACCTATAAATTACTATTTTTATCAAATTTGGAAATACATTTTATTTATTTGCCTAAATGCTAATTATATTTGATGATATATCAAAGCCAAAAGGCTTTTGTTACCCCAAAAACAAACACTTTAAAATAATCAAGGGAAAGGAAAAAATATAGTCCGACTAAGCCAATTGTTGCGTTAGGGCGAGAAAAAAACCATAACTAAAAATGATATTCAAGAGTGAGATAAAAACCAAAGCTAAAACCCCTCTAGAACTTTGTAAACTACTTTTTAGTCAAGTTATTCTTGCGTAGGAACACAGTTCGGTGAAATTACTCGTTGGGAGAACTTTACCTTACAGCTAGAAACGCTACCGTATCTACTTTCAAGTATCCATACTTCAATTCATGTTATCTGCATCTGTAATTTTCGATATATATTATCAATACCTATACAATTATATTAATAAACATAATAAAATGGTTTAAATATTTAAAGCATATGAATAGCAACGTTTTTTTTTAATGTTTATTCCTTTCAACATAATACTATAATTATGAGCACAAATTAACATACTAAGCTATATTTATATAAATATGAAATGTCTTAATAAAATAAGTCAACCAGCCTTAGAGAGAGCGCGTGATTATCTTAATGACTAATCCATCTGTAGGTTGAGTGGTCGGATCTGGTAAGGAAAGGAGAAGATTAAAATATATCAGATGTAAAGGGACGTTAGTTATTTGAATATTTTTCCTACTTTGGTGATTCAATAGACATCTAAAGCATTCCCAATTCATCCCTCATTACATTGCTGACATTAATGAGAGTATATATTCCCCGTGTGTCATCAGGAGAGTCATCAAAGTGGAGAGATTACAAGTTGATACGCCTGCAAACCCTTGCATCAGCCCTTAAATTGATCATCGAGAATGAAACCCAAGACCGAGAGGATCATCAAGCTCAAATCGCAGTAGTCGCAATGTGGGAGCCTTGGGGACCCTGCACGTCCAAATCTAGGTCAGGAAGGGAGAACAGGAGATTGAGGAGGTGCAGCTTTCAGATCATCAAGAACTCAACCGATATGAAAGGATTCAGTAGCTCAACGGATAAACTTATGAAACTACCTTGCAGTTCAACTTTACTGAAACAGGTGTCCGGCAACCTGAATCTGGGTTTGAAACAGATTCAAGAGTTCGTTGAAGAGGAGTCGTGTGTAATACATGGATTCAAGGGTATGGGAGACAAGTGTCACCAAGAACAGCCTCGTTACACGAGAGAGCTCAAAGTGTTCGAGGGTGACAATCTCACTCTGTCGTGTCCAGAAGCCACCTCGGTGTCGGCGATTACTTGGATGAAAGACGAGTATGTCGTAGGTACTGAAAGCCCAGGGGATGTGAAGGAATCCAAGGTTATGGTAGACGATCACGGGGATTTGCAGATGACGCGAATCGACAGCAATATGAAGTTCACGTGTTTCATAGACTTTGTGAAAATGGAGGAAGTCTACATCCGCGTCGTCACTGTCAGGCCCGTGTCAAAGTTTATGTTTTCGTTTACTTTGATGTACGTGATGATTGTCATATTTGTAGGTTTGATGCTTTCCAGCTTATATTTGATGAATGTTATAAGCCACACGCGATATCGTTATTCTAATTACAATTATATTGCATGAAGTAGAATCTAACTATAAATTATACAACAAACTATTTAAAAAAATTTATTTTATGTTTGTTTAGTAAACTATATTTCTAAGTAAACATTGATCATTTTATTTGTTAAAGAGGTCAATAAAAACTATACACGTTACTTTGGTTAAAAAAAGTTTGTTTGAAATGATTACCTATGCTATTATACTTCAGTAAGAAAAAAATATTCTAATTTTGTGTGGAATCAATCAAATGAGAGTAGTAGAATAAAAAAATAACGTTTGTTGATAAATCGATACATAATAGTAAACAAGCATAACATAAAACCGTAATTTACAATATATAAGAGTCATAAAAATGTAGGCCTACATATAAGTTGAAGAACACTTTTTGAAATACAACATATTAAAACTTAATATATCATATCATTTTTATCTTATTTAATTGAATATATAATGATTCCTTGATATAACCTACCTACTTCTAAAACACTAACACTTAACGAGGTGTATAGTAACAAATATTTATAATATGTGAGACGCCGGTTCATAGAATTACCATACTCAGTTTGCAATCGGTAGATACGTCACACGGTCAATTCTCTTAAGAACTACAGCTGTCCTATATGACTCTAGACACTGAAGTAGGAAGCTAGGACACAGGGGAAGCGAAGGCTACTTGAATAATGTGACGGACCAATATTAGTATGACTTTTTATACGTGTGTATTTTAGTAGTATATTTTCTTTGTAATAAGTGACTATTAACATATATTACAGCAAGATAATACCAGCAACACAACAATGGACCATTTATACTACTAACAACATGAAACGTAGTTTACAATAATTAAATGCCCTCTTACAAACTATAAACAGTGTATTTTAACGAAGTATCTCATTTGTGTGCCGTTATCATGATGACAAATCATTAAAATTCATTAAAGATGAAATAAACACAAAGTTTATTTATACAAATATATATATTTCACTCTGATAAGGAAATAAAATGGATGTCGATTTAATTTTGAGAGTTTGTCCTTAAAGTTATTTTAGTTGGGTAAAATAAATAGTGAGTTCTTCAACGTTCGTCAAGATGGCTAGAAAGATGACAGATAAATAAATATCAACATGGTGATCAATTAATTTGGTCACCCAAAGTTGTAAATTAGGTAATAAAACTAGCTTAAGGCTGATTCACTTCGGGTGCATGTATAAATGTTAAAGAAACTTGGTTTTTATCTGTGGAACTCAACCCAGGTTTTCGTAGGATACTTAAGTCTCTTGCCGCTGATCAGACGGTCACTTCCCAAGTTCATAACATTTTATTCAAACACACCGCTATAAGCGTTTTTACAGGGAGAGTACTCTAATTAAACTATGTGATTGTTTTTCCAAATGTTCGTTCAATCAGAACATTATAATATATATATATATGTGTATACACACACACTTTGATTAAAGCATAACTATTAAGTTTGATCTATAAATTCAAAAAGGTTCTTTATTTAATCTTAAATCAAACAACGACCGCAACAGATAATCAGAAGACATTTTAACTAACACCCTAAAAATTTAGCCCCTTTACAAGATTTTTCAATTTAATCATGATAATTTTGTATACACCTTATCTTACTACCCGTCTGGTCTTTCAGAATATTTGCACTTAGGGGTTAGGATTATAAAATTTAGAGTAAATGTACCCACATTTGCGTGGAGTGAAAAGCCACCTTCAATAATGATGGCCAAGATTTGAGCTCTGACCTTCCCATCCATTACAATCCAGTTTATTGTTAAAGTGACACCATATACTATTTGACCAACGATGCATATTATTTATTTTCAGCATATTTGCACTTAGGGGTTAGGACTATATCAGGTAAAATTTAGAGTAAATGTACCCACATTTTCGTGGAGTGAAAAGCCACCTTCAATAATGATGGCCAAGATTTGAGCTCTGACCTTCCCATCCATTACAATCCCGTTTATTGTTAAAGTGACACCATATACTATTTGACCAACGATGCATATTATTTATTATGTAAAGAAAAGTCAATTTAAATTGAAGAATAGTTTAAGATGAGTAAAAACAGACATTTAAGGTGGACTTCAAAATGCAAAATATGGGAAAAAATGATTGGGACATTGAAAAAAACTACATATTGAAAAACAAAAATGTAATGGGAATTGAATGTTGGAATTGTTATTTTGATATTGTAATGAGTAACCATAGTTACAGTTAAATGAGTTGAAAGCTCATTAGCTTGGACATTTAATTTTTGATTTTTAAATAGGTAATAAAACAATAGTATTTAAAAAGTCTTAATTTACCCTTTATCAAAAGACAATATTGTAAGGAAAGAGATGCTCACAATTATACTACTTTGCTTTTTAACAAAATGTGGCCAACTTTTGGCCTCTCATCCGAGAGTGAACTTGAATGTAAGAGCTGCACTCAAAATGAAGACAACGACTCTAAGGACTGGTACAAAGAAAAGTGGCTGACGAACCTGAGACAGTCTCCTG
Organism: Timema bartmani; assembly: GCA_902151455.1. Lineage (NCBI taxonomy): Eukaryota > Metazoa > Arthropoda > Insecta > Phasmatodea > Timematidae > Timema > Timema bartmani. The sequence goes on along the minus strand of CABFWB010002104.1, from coordinate 87,320 downwards.
GAGTTGAACAGATCAGGAATAATAGGAACGGCTCCAGGACATTCGTCAACAAGAAGAACGACCTGGTCATCCGTAGCGTGAACGAGAACGACATCGGTTTCTACTTCTGCACCGACAATAACGGAGTTGGGAAGAAGCCTAAATACAGGTTCCTTCTGGATGTGGACAAAACACCTGTAGCGCCAGTCATTGGTGAGTTGAGTTAAAAAACCATGTGTGAAAAACTAAACCCAACCCACCATTCTGTAATTGAAGCCTTGCTATTTCTGTAAACAATGCCCTTGTACCGTGTTAGTCTAACTTCATAGACCATGGGCCACCTGTGATTGTTACAAGGTTAGTGTGTAAGTCTCTGACATTGGTATTTGGAGATTCATTCTTGACCGGTTACAACGAGCTTGTAATTTTCTTCTACCAAAGGTAATCAATCATTATTCCTCTAGGAAAACACCAATATATTTCCCTTTACATCAATTTCTAAGCCAATCGTATACTTAGAACGAATACTTTAAAAAAATTATATTTGCTTCAAACTCCTTTGCTTAAATTATTTTCAGGAGATTCAGCCGCATGGGTGGAATATCAGAAGAAACAACTTTTACCTTTCAACTTGATACTCAAATACTTCACCATGAAAGACAGAGATACGCACAAAGAGGTTAACATAAACTTTCAGGTCGACGTGGAGTTTGGTCCTTGGGAGCCATGCGCGGGGGACCAAGGGTTGGGCAAACAGCGCTGCAGGGTGGGGTATTGCCGTTTCAGGCCCCTGACGAGTGAGAAGAAAGAGGTGGAACTTCAGTTCTTCTCGGATCTGTCGTGCCGTTCCTTGTTTCTGGCGCAGATGTATCCGAATATAAGTGCCGCCGTATCGAGTCTTCCAGAATTCGTGGAGCACGAGTCTATTGAGGACGACTTCAACGCCATCAGTAAGAACTTTTCCGGTAGCTTCAATGAGGACGAGATGCAACACGTGGACGTTTATCTTACGCCTAAAGAGAACGTACTCCAAGGAAAGCCAAAGTTCAAAAGAAGCTACGTGCTGAGCATCAACGCTAATCTCACCGTTAACTGCTCAGAGGCAACCTCAGGTTCTACTATCACGTGGGTGAAAGACGGGATTGTGATTGGTAAGACAGGTGGAAAGGGTGACATCAACGTGAAAGTTCTGGTTAACGGGGAAGGGCAACTGCAGATCAGAAACGCGACGAGGCAAGAGTCCGGAAAATACGTTTGTTTCGTGGGCTCCACCCAGGAAGATGAGATAAGAGTCTTTGTCGTGTTGCATGGAGACATTAAAGTATCTTTGTTGAGTTTCTTGTTCTGTCTGGGATTGATGGCGTTTTCCATATTCTTGGGCTATTTATGTTTAATTAATGTATTGGTTCGTTCTCGGTTTCGACACGTTGGTTACAGGAATATTGCATAAAATAAATTGATCTATGGTTAAAAAGATTTTAAAAAACCTAACTATTTATATTTTGGTAGCTAATCAAATAATATTTTAACTAAAATGTTTAGCCTTACTTGCTTATAAATTTAACGATCAACCTGTAAAACTCCTAGATCTAAAATTAATTGTCTATATTTAAATCGTATTTAAATAAATAACAAAACGAGATGTCTACATTTTTACATATAGTTTATGTGAAAATTTAAATATATAAATAGGCTACATTAAAAAAATTGAGTGAAAAAAGTTGTTGCATTTTATTAGTTCTACACGTACAGCAAGATTAAAGTTTTACAAATTTTTGTCCATTCACTTTTTATTGATTAGAATATATTTTGCTTTTTGTGTGACTTGAGTTTGTTGAATCGTATCTGTCAATTTGTTGCGATAATGTTTCAGTAAAAAGGAACAAATATTTCCCTAGAACATTTTTATAAGTTACTCTATAGGTAGTTTAATCCAGGACCCTTATTCACAAAGTAAAGAAATGATATTAGAGCATTCCCAAACTGGGTATCCAGCTATGAAGCTTACATAATAATATTTAGACTCAGAAAGTACATCGACATTCACGACTCAATCATGCAAAGGATCCGCTTCGGTGGCCGTTTGTTCCCGTATTAGACTAGACTGCCTAAGATGGGGAGATTGTAGTCTGAGCTCGGTCGGGTGAACTGAAGGTGGTTTTTTCCCCAATTGGTTTCTACTTTCTATCGACGCAAATGTGGGTGCGGTTCCTCTATATTAAACCTTCCTAATCCCTAACACATTAGTGTAATTGGTACATAGACATACAACCCAAATGAGTAGTAAGACGCGGTGCTTAAAAAAAAGTCAACGAAATAACTAGACTTTTTCAAAAGTATTAGTTTCCTGTGATCCACTTAGTAGATATCAGATTAACAAAAACTCGCTAAAAGAAATTAAAATAAAAGTTGATTGAATAGTAAATAATTATCTTAAAATCTGTATCAATATTTTATATGTATATTTTAATAACGTCTCAACAATAATCCCTAATGCAACTGGCTGGGGCTCGAGTCTCTGACCTCTCAAATCACGCTGGAATTTAGCTAACTCTCAGTTACACTGTAATTTCCACATCTTCTCTTACGTTAATACAGGCGCACACCCTCCAAACAGTGGTTTTCAACCTGGTGTTCGTGAACACATCTTCGGTGGGACGTAAAATGTATTTATATATACATTATTTCGTGATATACACTGAATAATCAGAGCCAGATAGCGTTAGCCACAAGAGAACCAGTTGTAAGGACATGTAATGTGGGAACATAATTTATTTCTCTCTTTTACCCACTCTGGTGGCTACATGGTCAAATGCGTCAGTCTCGAAGTAGACTGGACTGCTGATGGCGGGTAGATCAAGCTTCAAATTTCGGTCGGGTGTACTGAAGGTGGTTTTTCCAAAATGGTTTTCCACTTTCCCTCCAGGCAAATGCGGGTACACTTCTTAGAAATATAAACTTCATCCTTAAAACTATCGTAATTAGTACATGAGCGTGTAACTCTAACGGGTAGTACTACGTGGTGATATAATACATACATTTTATATATTAATAAAATGAATCGTTTGTGTGTGTGTCATGAGAATTGTGTGATATCTACCACACGAATAGGTCTGAAATTTAAATATTAATAGCCCCTCTGTATTAACAAGTGCACCTCATAACCAGAATTTTGAAATTCTGGTATTTATTTTAACTAATTAAAACATAAAAAATGAAAATTATTAGCGCCGCGAGAAAGCCTTACTACTAGATTTCATACAATTTATTGTGAAGTTTTGTGGCCATGGAGAGTAAACAAGAAGAGTTTGGCATCTACAACCAACTCTTCTTCTAAAGTCACCCTGATAGGCCTATATTAATTGATAAATGCTGGGATATATTTCTAGTAAATAGATTTTAAGTCTTAATGCGTTCTTTTACCTGTAAACCTTTTTACCCTACAACCTTAATATCTTACACCCTACTCTCTTTATACACTGCACCTTTTATACAACTTTTAAAACTTTTTACCATTTTTACCCTAAAATATTTCTCCGGGGCTAAGCCGGGTACTTAATGTAAAAAGGGGTAAAAAAGGATAAAAAGGCCAAAAATGATAGAAATGGTAAAACATAAATTTAATCAAAAAGGGCAATAAGATTAAATTGGCAAAAATTGCAAATATGGCAAACTGGGCAAAATTGCATAAAAATGGTAAAAAGGACACAAAGTAATTCATAAAAGCTAGAAAAAAAAGTATTGATATTAAAAGGGGTAAAATAGTTAAAATAAGTAAAATAATTAAAAGCAGCAAAGGGCCCATAGGGGGGACAAGGAAAAAAAAAGGGTAAAAGCGTAAGTGTAGTGTAAATGGTAAGGAGGGTAAAAAGGGTATAGGGTAAGAAGGGTATAGGGTAAAAAGGGTATAGGGTAAAAAGGGTATAGAGTATAAAGGGTAAATGCCAATAGGCCATGTTTATTCCTCCAATAATATCATAATGACAGATAATGCTTGCTATCTTCACACATTAAGCCGACATTTGAAAACACTTTCAGTAACTCAATTTCCGCGGCTGGGGGGTATCAGTAGTCTACCACAGGACCTTGGTTCAAATCGGGATGGTGTCAACGAACATGAGCATCATTAGATTTTAATCATTGGGAGGGAGGGGAGAAGGACAAAACGAACCCATTTTCAATTTAAATTATCAAATAAAAACTATTAAATCCAAACGAATAGCATCAATTATATTATAACGGATATGTGAGTCACATTAAGAGTGACCTTAGTCATTAATGCGTTACTTCATAGGAGACTTTTCAATATTTTTTAATAAAACCATTCACTGTTTATTTTACGGTAATAGGAGTATTCAGTTTTACCAGATTA
>CABFWB010002104.1:60282-82885 GCA_902151455.1 Timema bartmani | reverse complement strand
GAGGGGGGGGGTTCCAATATTTCCAATTTTACATTAGTTCTTGCTGCTATCTATCTAGGTACTGTGGTTGAAAGTGTCACGTTGAACGTACTGTTTAAGTTAGAATAATTTTACGTTTTTTGTTGTTGTAAATTTCAACATACCACTCACCCACCTCAGTGGAGTAGTTAGCTAACGCGCTAGTTTATTGTTGAGCTAGATTGCCACGTTCGGGGAGATCGAGGTTCAAATCTCGGTCGGGTGAACTGGGGGTAGTTTTCCCTAAATGGTTTCATGTATCACAATATGATGTTTAAACAAAATAAATACCATACAAACAAACAAACAAATAATAATAGCACCACGTCTTACTACCCGTTCGGGTTATACGCTTAAGTACTAATCAATCTAATGGGTTAGGAATTGGGAAGGTTGAATTTATAGGATGTGAACCCACATTTGTGTAGAGGGAGAGTGGAAAACCATTCAGGAAAAACTACCCCCAGTTTACCCGACCAAGATTCGAACTCCGATCTCCCCGTCCTCAGCAGTCTGGCTCAACATCAACCAGCGCGTTAGCCAACTACGCCACCGAGGCGGGTAACAAACAAACAGGATTCACCAATCCGTGCTTGCTGTATTTAACTACACTGATAGTAATGGGGTGATAATGATATAATTAAGAGGCAATCTGCTTGAATGTGCATAGAGAAGTGGGGAAACTTTCTATGAGAAATCATGTCGAGTACATCCAGACAGGATGCGAGCCCCAATCTACCCATCCCCAGTAAACCAAATTAAACAAACTTAGCGCCTTAGTTTGCGTGCCCACCGATACGGGTTTATTCTAAGTTGAATCTCAATACCGGGGTTTTCACATATAGGCCTACTCTTAATCAGTATCCTTCCCTATTCACTGTCACTCTAAGAAGTCCTTTGAGGGACGTTTTCCCATTTCCTTGTCCAGGAACAAAGATTCTACTTCTTTGTATTAAATGTAGGGCGACCATACTTTGTTTTTTTGCAGGACAGTAATGTTTTTTTAGGGTGATGTCTTGTCCCACAGAACAGGCGGTAGTACACTTATAGATACAGCTTTTTAAACAAATAATTCTAAAAGTAATTCTTTTTGAAGTTAAAGAAACCAGCTTTTTGAATTGAATAGCGTTAGTGTAAGGAACTTAACTTATGAATTTTATTTTTTCAAGAATTTGTATTTACAAGTTATATTTGCCAAACGTTATGTACACGTGCAATGCCAAATTTAATTTCCTATTTAATATTCGATGCATATAAATTCCCATGAAAAGGAATTAAATTACTTACTATATACTGGGCTTTTTTTTAGGAAAATTGTTCTGAAAGGTGATTTCCCCTACCAAAATCCTAATATATAGGATTTTGATAAGAAAAAACCCTTTTAGAACGATCTACCCATAAAAATCGATGAATAAGCAGGCGATCTAAATTCTATTTTTTTGTAACATATGTCTCTCAACGATGTTTCTTGATATTACATATTATTTGTAACATATGTCTCTCAACGATGTTTCTTGATATTACATATTATTTGCTCCTAGAGTTATTTTGTTTTTATTACTAATTATTATTAGGAATTTTGTCCTGAAATATTTCTTTGAAATTCTTAGCAACCAAAATCCTCGATTTATATTTTATAATCAATGATGAAAAGTCTAAAACAACTTTAAATTTAAATTTATTTGTGTGTCTGTAAAAACAGACCTTATTTTTTCTTGATATTAATATTATTTTGTACATTGACATTTGTAATTAAACAAGTTTTTTAAGGTAATATTTGACTTGATGTAACTCAGTGTTAGAGTTATCTTGAAGTAGTAATAAAAAGAGGGTTTTAATCAATAGTTTGGTCTTTCAAATAGTGTTCTCCCTTCCTCTGTTATTTTTCTTCAATCTACTTTACTCTATTTCTCCTTTTTTTTACTACATACATATAGACATAGTTGACATATTTTGGGTCTACTTTTTAATAAAAAATAAATATGGTCACCATAATTATAGCTAATATCGTAGTAAATTACACAGCTACAGTAAAATAAATCAAAACTTTCGTTTTATAACCTTAATATCTGAAAAAAATGTGTAATGTGATAGGTGGGGGGAAATGTATGGAAAGTAAATTATTTTCATATCCGATACGAACGTGAGATGAATGGAAGTTTGAAATATTTTTGACTATTTATATGAAATCCAGTCTTAATGTTTGGTGATGCAATGATAAGATAGAAATCGCCGTGAACTAAGATCTTCAGTTTAGTAAATATATCAAATTATATAAATATTGTATAGACTTAAATTATTTTTTTATTTACCAAGCACCGCGTCTTACTATCTTTTCGGGCTATACGCTCTAAATTAATTGATAAATGATCTAGTAGCCAGAGTTTTTTTTTATTTTGACATAGGACATATTAACGTTACAAAATAAATATTTACTACATAACGAGAGGAATGAATTTTTTTGTATAGACTACTAAATAAAATAATTATAATGCAAATTAATGCGCCTTTCCAACCAAATTTAGATTGTTTGATCACATCATATGTTTAATATAAATAATCACCAACATTAGGAATTGATTGAGGAAATATAAATTTAGCTATATTAGGCATATTAATATTAAATGTGATTTAAAGGTGCATCAGTGCAAATTTAATTTGCGGCCGAGTTTTAAATAGTTGAATCAGGTCTATAACTTCAAGGGGGTGCTATAGATTAAATTGAGATAAATGTATCGCTGGCATCTTTTTGCTGGATCAAATTAATCAACCTATTAGTTTATTAAATTTAAAACTTGATTGAAGGGGGTTGCAAATAGGAGGGTGCGTGTGCGCTAGCTATATCAATGTCCACCTCAACCGTAAATACGTTTCCCCAAGAACTAGATGGAGGGAAATAATAGTTGATACGACAGCTTCAGCTCTCAAATTGTAGCCATACTTTATTTTTATTTATAACTTTTAAGGTTGAAGGTTGACATGATTTTTTATAAGGAAGATAAAAAAAAGCATTTCCAACTATTAATCCTCCCTCCCCACCTTCACCCCAATTCCACCCTTCTTACTACCCTAACTCCACGCAACCATCTTATCAGTGAGTTGACAGACTTTGAAGTACCAATATCTGCGTCATTTAACCCTTGTCAAAAGAGGGTTCAAAAAGGTTGATTGACTTCTCTTAGGGTCAAGGCTAGACACTGATAAATCTCCATGGGGGACCAAAGAAATAAGGCCCTTCTCATCCATGACTCTCCCTCCTAGCCCCAATCTCCCATTTTCTTTTCTTCGCCAACATTTTCTCAAGTTCTCATTAAAACTTAAACTACCACAATCAACCCGAAAAAGAAAAGTTTTAGGTATCCATTTTGAATAGTAATGATATCCCGGAGGGTGATAATGTTTGACAAGTTTTGTCATAGATAATAATTATATACTGTTCTGGAGGCGATAAGTGTTCCGTGTACTTAATACTAGCTGTAGCAGTTAGTGATGTGCTACACGCATGTGGCGGCAACTAAGAACTAAACGAAAAATAATAGGTTTTTTCTTTGGTAAGAAAATTAAATATTTAGCCTTTTAGAGCCGCTTAAATTTTTAGAGAAATTACTAGAAGAGTGTTTGATCTTGACTAGGCCAGGGTTCAATCCCCATGATGTAGTTTCAAATACAGTGAAATAAATCTCTCTTAACGGACATATTTAAGTTGTGGATTAATTCTTATAGAGGACCGTTTACATTAATTTTTCTGACAAATTAACATTCGAGTAAAAAAGGGGGAGGGTTAGGGGGCCCATGTATACGTATAAATCATTTGTTGGCTAAAGGTATATTACCATTTACTAGCGGACCCAACTACTTCCAATCCCCCCCCCAAAAAAAATTACCGGATGCATGTGGACCTATACAAGAGTCTTAAGTCAAAATGCATCTAAAAAACAAAATTCAATAATATACAAAAGGCATACACAAATGTTTAACTAATTTAAATCATACTCTTGTGAATGTACTGTGCGTAATGTTTTACAGCAGTGTTAACTGCTAGTTTAATAATGTACCAACCCGCTTCGGTGGCCGAATGGTCAATGGCGCCACTATCGTGTTAGACTGGCCTGTTGAAGACTGTAAAAACGGGTTTTAAGTCCCGGTCAGATCTAATGAGGGTGGGTTTTCCTGAATGGCTACTCACTATCCTTCTATACAAATGTGGGTAGATTACCTCCTAAGAAATGCTTCCTTCATCATCCCAAACCCATTAAAGTAATTATCATATATGAGTATAACCTGAACCATTAGTAAGAAACGGTGATAAAAAAAAAGTATCACGCTTTCTTTCATTTAAATCATTTGTGTGGGATTATTATATACACTTTATATTAGAATTTATGAAGAAGGAGGACTCAAATTCTAGATGAAATGAAGGAAAGAATAAAATTCTGGGAGCTACAGGAAGCAGAAGACAGGGTGCATTGGCGGTTTAAGTTCACTGACAAAAGGAATGAACCTGTCGTAAGACAGAACAACTAATTATAAAAAATAATAAAACTATTATCTACATTTCATTGTATTTGAGTATGGTGTTGATTACTATTCACACTGCATAGTAAGCTACGTACAGTACGAATCCATTACTTAGACACGATTATACTGCATACAGTATAATAAACATTTAAAGGATATTTAACGCGCATGCTGTAAGACTAATACTTTTATTTAAAAGTGAGAGAAATGAGTGAATAATGACCCTGAACGTGGGACGAATCCTGGATAGCCCAAAGGTATTGGTTCACTAATCAATGGCGTCCAGGTTTGGTCCCCGTTCCCATGTGTCATTTTTAACAAACAATTTAATAGTGTTTGTGAGCGGTACTGATTACAAACCAAATGTCAATATACTGACTAATTTAATCAAATTAAAAGTTTTATTACAAATATTGCAACCACTTGGCAGTAAATTTAAACGGCATCAAGATGGCATATATATAAGCCATTTTGATACCATTTAAATAAATTTATATATATATTAACTTTCTCCTCGTAGCTGTCCCAACATTTATACTGCCAGACGTTCCGCCAATAAACAAACTAGACGAGGTTACGACGAGGATGACTCTTTACGGTCGACGTTGCCAAATAAAACACCAACGGTGATTTATAAAACATTAAATAAATCGGGCCGTTGAACTTTTGAGCCATAGGGGCAGTGCCATATTGACCTTCTTCTCCCTGAAGTTGATAGGGCAATACCACCACTACCCTAAAAATCCTTTTCTGACAACACAAAAACTTATTTGCTAGAACGAAAAAAATCACATACTCACCAAAAAAATAAAAATATATAAGAGAAAAAATAAAAATAAAACTGATGTCAAAAAACCCGTGGGCTCTTATAAAATTGTACCAGTGGTCTAGAACATTGAAGAAAGCAAGGAAAATGAAGAGAAAAGAAGATTAAAACGAAGAGATTATTGTGGATTTTTTTTGTATGAGACCCAAAAAAGAGGATGGGCCACCACCACAAAAGGAAGGATGAAGAGTAAATAGGATCAAATACTGTGAGACGAGGGAATTTTGTGCTCGCTTCGTAGTATCGGGATATTTCTTCGTGACTTGTTGAGATGACAAAACAAAATATTTGGTTAGCAATTTTAAAGATTTTTTTTTATCTATATTTTTTTTATCTATTTCACATGAACTTTCTGAACCTACTGATTTTATCAGCACACGAGCATATATATGAGCGATAGCGAAAGGACCTAACGATTTTGCCGGGAAAGGTAGTTTGATATATTATCTTCCAGGGATCTCTTACATGACAATCGACGGCCATCTTTAGTAAAAGGCCAAAGTGTGAACTATGGCAACTCCGCTTGGAGGAACGTCATGAGGCCTTGGAATTTTCTGCTTCTTATAGAGAATATGTGAATATTTTCCTCTTTTTTTTTAAATTTAAAACTTTATTTTGAATTTTGAAAGGTATTGACTTTGAACGATTGTTGATCTTAGTGGGTTTTGCAAGTGTCATTTAAATAAAGGTATTTTAAAGGTGAAAATAATGATTATATATATATATATATTATATAATATATATATATATATATAAACAAATGTCAAAACGGGCATTGTGTGAAGCTTAGTAAGAGCTTTTTTGATCTAATCAAAGGGTAATGTGATTAATTTAAGTATCCAGGTGTAGCTCTATAACATATATTTGAATAAACTTAAGTGTTTTATTTCTTCAAATATCGTATACATTTGTGATCGCCTTTATTTGTTTTAAATTGCATTCTTTATAGTTTTAACGTAACAAAGAACACATACACGTAGTAGAAGCCCAATCCTTTTTCAAAAGATGGTAATATTGTTAAGGAAGGCATTGATCTGACACGAAATAAATATAAATAAATAACTGTTTAGTCATACTTGATTTTAAAACCTTTTATCAATAGCGAGAAATAATTTTGGAACTTAGTTTTCGTAGAGTGATAATTTCCTTTTATTTTCTGGGAAATAGTTTCTCACTACCATGTTTATCATTAGTGTATTTGTAATTTTGTAAAAGTATATTTTCAAGATTTGATAAAATCAAAGAAAATAAGTTTCGAGTTATTTTTATCTATATTTTTTTTATCTATTTCACATGAACTTTCTGAACCTACTGATTTTATCAGCACACGAGCATATATATGAGCGATAGCGAAAGGACCTAACGATTTTGCCGGGAAAGGTAGTTTGATATATTATCTTCCAGGGATCTCTTACATGACAATCGACGGCCATCTTTAGTAAAAGGCCAAAGTGTGAACTATGGCAACTCCGCTTGGAGGAACGTCATGAGGCCTTGGAATTTTCTGCTTCTTATAGAGAATATGTGAATATTTTCCTCTTTTTTTTTAAATTTAAAACTTTATTTTGAATTTTGAAAGGTATTGACTTTGAACGATTGTTGATCTTAGTGGGTTTTGCAAGTGTCATTTAAATAAAGGTATTTTAAAGGTGAAAATAATGATTATATATATATATATATTATATAATATATATATATATATATAAACAAATGTCAAAACGGGCATTGTGTGAAGCTTAGTAAGAGCTTTTTTGATCTAATCAAAGGGTAATGTGATTAATTTAAGTATCCAGGTGTAGCTCTATAACATATATTTGAATAAACTTAAGTGTTTTATTTCTTCAAATATCGTATACATTTGTGATCGCCTTTATTTGTTTTAAATTGCATTCTTTATAGTTTTAACGTAACAAAGAACACATACACGTAGTAGAAGCCCAATCCTTTTTCAAAAGATGGTAATATTGTTAAGGAAGGCATTGATCTGACACGAAATAAATATAAATAAATAACTGTTTAGTCATACTTGATTTTAAAACCTTTTATCAATAGCGAGAAATAATTTTGGAACTTAGTTTTCGTAGAGTGATAATTTCCTTTTATTTTCTGGGAAATAGTTTCTCACTACCATGTTTATCATTAGTGTATTTGTAATTTTGTAAAAGTATATTTTCAAGATTTGATAAAATCAAAGAAAATAAGTTTCGAGTTATTTTAGAAAATATTAATTTGGCTCAGTAATATCTTCATATTTTAAAGACTGTGGGGATGTATTTCAAAATATTTTTTCAAGTAGCTATGACATGGTACTAGAGTGAATTATTGTCTTTAAATATACGTTTTAAATTAATCGTTGGTCAAAATAAATGTGGAAATTAAGTTTATTCGCTAAAACGTGTTAAAATTTGCCATGGAGTTTTGGAACCATTATATTTGTTTGAAGTTTACTGTAAAAAATCTACGACTGCACATTTAATCAATTATATTAAAACTAGAATGTGAAAGTTCAAGTCATTTAATTTATTGGTAGTAACGTAATTTGGCAATTTCAATATTTACAACTAAGTCGAACAAAAAAGTCAAAGTAGGAAATATTAAAAGAATTTCCTCTGGATTTAAAACGAGTCGGTCTCCCGCAAACAGCTGTTTTTCTTTTAATAAAAATCTGTCTTAGACATGTTATATTCTTTTGGATATTTTAATAATTCTCTTTAATTCTTCATCAACAGTAAAATTAAAAACATCTACACACACTGAAGACTTATTGTACTGTAAATGCTATTACAACTGGGTACACAACAATTTCTTAGTATTTTATTTAGTTGTCACAACATTATTTTTACAATAACTATGTATAAAGCCACAATAGTTAATTATTAATACGATAAGCGCATACTACACCAAAACTTATCAATTCAAACAGACAAATCACATGAGAAATAAATGTTTTACACACCAAAACAAACTAAGCAAATAAACAATAATAACTGCGTGGAACGAAGCCATGTAGTTGACTTGGTCCCTGTCGCGGCGTTGTCACACTTCGGTATTCCGGCCTGTTACTAAAGGTGGCCGTAAACCCTCCGAAGGAAGTTGTGTTACGGATTTTTATTGCTCAAGAAATTCCAATAAACCAGGCTGGGTTTGAACCCACGAACATCGGATCCTGAGGCGAGAACTTTACCCCAAGACCAAAGGAGGTCGACTTAAGGCATTTTGAATCAGTAAGATGGTAGGAAGGGCACTTCACTATAGCTGGGATCCCCGTTGTAAGAATCCCTTTTGGGTACTTAATGGAGCTGTTAAAATTGAGAGGAGCCTATGAATACATAAAATTATAATTTAAAGCTCCTAAAAGTTTCTTCCTATTGCGGTTCGAATACATATGTACAAGCGATTTTTCCAAACTTAATATCAAAATATTTTTTTTTAACATAAGCCGTGTCTTACTATCCATCTAGGCTATCTGCATATTACATTAATGGTGGTAAGAATGAAGAAGGTAGAATTGAGATTAAATGTACCCATTTTTGTGTGGAGTAAGATTGAAAAACTATTTAGGGAACAAAAACTCAGTACATCCGACCGGTACTTAAACCAGAATCTCTTTGTGAACGTCAAACAAGATAGGAAAAAACTGAAGACTTTATCCACAGGACCCATTGGTGGGGCTTCAACATTATCTAGGTCAGCACAGATGGGATATTTAAGTTTTAATACATTAATATTATAAATATTATGTTTAATTATTATTATTATTATTATTACATATTACATTTTTAATATCTCTGTAGATATGACTAAAAATAGTAGTGACAAAAATGTATTAAAAATTAGGCTAAATGAACGTTATAAAATGTTATTGCCTAAAAGTGGCTCAGAAAAAATATTTATCATGCCCTAAATATTTTTAAAAACATTTTAGCTCCAAAACTTATTTAGTAAAAAACCTTCTCTCCCCCTCACACATACACACACTTTTCCAACCATTTCCAAGGGCAGACAAGTCGACTTGTTTACCGATGTTCGCCTAAATATACTGTTCCATATATCACACAGTTTGGAGCCAGACTCCCCGTGACACAGATAGAGGATTTTTTCCCCTCGAAAGGGGATGGACCGGGGGTTAGATGCTAGAGTAGACGGGCGACTAGACGAGATGGAGCCAAGGAGCCTCAGCGGTCGTTACCCTCCTGATGAAGATCCTCCAAGACTTCCAGGCGCCTCTACACTCTGTCACAAGGTAATGTAAACCCCATTCCCTGTAATCTAAACTAGGTATTTCTTACAAATAATAAGAACCCGCAAAGGCGTGAGTATCATCTAGTCTGGTTTGCCAGTGATGGGGAGGTCAAGGTTCAAATCTGGGCTTCCCTTCCACGCAAATGGAAGTGTATTTCCTCTTAATTATAACTTCCTCATCTCTACCTCATTAGTGTAAAGCCAGTGGTTCTCACACTTTTCTCTCTCACGACACAGTATATCTCCTCGAGATCGTTTAGGTTGGCAATTGTTCGAACTGACGTCAGACGCGCATGCGTTGCTAGCTCAATGATATAACCATTATCTTTGAGTGTATTGTGGAAGTTGTCTGATGGATGTTTGATGGGTTTTGAAATTAGTGAATACGTGTTGTATTTAAATTTTGTGTTTATTTCTGGTAGGGTCTTAATGTTAATGTGGATAAGCTTTTGGTAAAAGGGGAAAAAAAAATCACTAATACATCTGTGGAATATCAAAGTGTACATGAACGTGAAAGCGAACAAGTTGCAAGTGTGAGTTCCATGCAATCTGCTCCGCAGGAAGTACCATTACTTGGTAAAACTCGCAAGTACAACGACGGTTACCTGAACTTCGGATTCACGTATGCTGGCCCTGACAACTGTCCGATTCCTGAGTGTGTGGTGTGTGTGTGTGGGGACTTAGTAATGAGAGTATGGTTCCAAGTAAATTAAAAATACATTTAAATACAAAACACAGTCATTTGACTGGAAAAGACATGAACTATTTTAGCCGTTTATTATCATCTGGTGTAAAACAAGCAAAATCTATGGAAAAAAGAACAACTATAGCTGAAAAAGCACAATTAGCCAGCTATAAAGTGGCTTATATAGTAGCAATGAAGATGTATCCTCACCCAATTGCTAAGTGTTTGATTTTGCCTGCATGCAAACAAATTGTTAAATCAATTTTAGAAGACGCAGCTGATAAAGAAGTATCTTTAGTACCGTTGTCAAATTATACAATTTCTCGTCGTATTGATGGACATGTCTTCAGATATTGTGAAAAATGTAGTTGAAAAGTTGAGTGACGGGTGAATATTCGCTCTGCAGCTGGATGAGTCAACGGACATCGGCCAAAAAATGTCTTGTTTTGAGCTACATCAGATTTGTTGACATCTTTGAACAATTTTTGTCGTGCACAGAATTACTTAACAGGATTAAATATGTTCAACTCCATCTGTAATACTTCAGAAAACAATTAACTATGCTGAAAAACAAATGTGTTTCTGTCTGTAAAGATGGTGCACCAGCAATGACTTGGAAGATTCAAAGGTTTCATTGCAAAACTAAAACATGAATTTCCGAACATAGGCTCCACCCATTGCTTCATACATCGTGAATCTCTAGTGGCGAAAACTCTTCTAGCTGAACTTAAAGGTGTTTTGGACTCCGTTATTAAGATGGTCAACTACGATAAATCGCAAGCTTTAAAAACACGACTTCTCAAACAAATGTTTCTTGAAGCTGGCTCTCCACGATACATTAGTTATACATACCGATTTTCGTTGGTTGTCAAGGAGAAAAATTCTCACAAGATTTTATGAACTTAAAAACGAGTTACTTATACTTAACCTATTTACTCCTGAAAACCCGGAATTTATTTCCCAAATAAATTATGAGTGAGTGGTGTGCCAATCTAGCTTACTTGGTTGATATTTTCAGCCATTAAAATATCCTGAAAGCAAAGATGCAAGGCAAAGAAGAAAATGTGTTAACCTCAAGTGACACACTTAATGGATTCTTAGATAATCTTATAGTGTGGAAACTACAAATGGAAAAGAAGCATATGAAAATTTTTCCTAATACAGGTGAAGTAGATCCTCAAGGAGAAATTGCATCGAGATTGATCTTGGACCATCTGTCAGTTCCCCTCTCTCACCGTCAATAAATATGACTGGATAAGCAATCCGTATGCAATATCGCTTGAGGCAACAATCCCAACTTACTCTGGAAAAAGTCAAATAACTCGCTGAACTGCAGGCAGATCGCACCCTACAACTGAAATATGGAGAACTATCACTTGCTAAGTTATGGATTTTAGCAAAGAAGTAGTACTCAGCAGTATCAGAATGTGCTGTAAGAACGCTGTTGCCATTTTCTACTACATACCTCTATGAACTGGGATTTTCGGCACTTACAAACATAAAAATTAAGAAACAAGAACGACTTATTTCCATCGAATAGTAAATGTGGGTCTGTTTATCATATATACGTCCAAGAATAGAGGTTTTGTGCAAGAAAAGACAAGCCCATGTGTCACATTAGCTCGAGCTATTAGTATTTATTGTTTCAAACTATTTTAAATTATTAATATGTTTCAAATACGCATATTTTTTTCCCTTTTTTAATTTTTCCTATTAATATATTTTTATTTAATATATAATTTTTTTTTATTTTCAGTAAAATAACGACCAAAATTTCGCCGCACACCTAGCCAATCTCGCGGCACACCCTTTGAGAACCATTGACTGTAAACTGTAAAGTATGCAGCTTGACAGGTCACGCTGTGAGACTTGAAGCAACTTTTTGTACACACTCATTGACTGTCATTCAACCAGCCCCATGGTGTCAGTGCACCTGGCTACAAGCCTTGGTGCCCCGGGCTCGATTCCCAGCTGGTACCTTAGGTATTTTTCCTTTAAGGGTAATTATTCCAGTAGTCACCAGAGTTTTGATAATTGGGCTTAAGCCAGGTTAAGAATCACACTGGATCCACAACTTCGTAATAACTATCATTACGACATCTCACTGTGGGTACGACGTGAAGACAGCCTCCTATGATGTACCCTGGGTTACGTTCTGTGCCACCAGAACGGCTAAGAGTCTACACATAAGGTGAACGAACTTGGATGTCATGTCCCTCCTGGTAATATATACTTTACGATAAAAAATAAAGTGTCATGCACCATAATTTTGTAAACCCTCACCAAAATATATTTCAAACATACACCTGATGAAATTTTTAAATTTAAAGAATGTGATATTTAGATGCGGCTTTAACCGTAATGATCAAACATAATAGCTTATCTATTTCATCCATCATGATATGCGTCGAAGGTGGTTGCGTTATCTGATAGTTCGTGAACTTAAATGATCACAGCTGAAGATTTTTACACGTCCATCACGGATAGCGCCTTAAAATATGAATGACGAATTACCCTGAACATAGGACGATTCCTGGACAGCTCAGTGGTTAGGGCATTAGCTTACTAATCCAAAGGTCCCGGGTTCAATTTCCGTGCCAGGTGTCATTCTTTAATTTAAAGGACCTTATTCTCTTTCATCGTGTTTGACAATTTTTTTTATATACATTTATCTCCATAATCCAATATCAAAACTACTAAACTTTTAGAAAGGACATCTACTGAATTGATTATAGCCTATATTTTTATATTTTCCAGACAATCTATATTTTATTTAAAGAGCTTAACTCACCTAATATACATATTATATTATTTTACACTGGCAAAGCAATATTTATCTTTTGACCCATATGACATGGAAAATGAAAAGTTTGTAACTTCAAATGTACTCTCCTGTATTATATATATGACATTTAGATCAAAGACACACACACATATATATATGTATATATTTATTATAATTTTCTCATTTGTAATCTCAGTAATGTATCTACCCAAACGCCCATAGATAGGATTATGATGTGGAAAAATTGATAAAATAATAATAACCTACAGAAAGTTGCAATGATTGTGTATTGTTTTTAAATTGTAGTTTCACCTAGTATCATTCATTCAGTGATTCATTTTATTTAGATTATTCAATGTTGTGTTCTATTTTTTTCTCCAACTCTTGTAGAGGTTTTGATCGTACCATTGTCAGAGGTTGGGCCATTATTTAAAAATAATGTATATTGCATCATCCAGAATGCGTTCCAGAGCACACCTAGTGGTCTCGAGTTTTAAAGGTCATCGTGCCATCGTAAGATTTGGCCGAGGAAAAGTTAATTTTAACTTATTTCTCCTAAGTGTAATATCTAGGCGTGGCGACCACCAAATATGGATTAAACCCTACACACACACCAATTTTAATATATACCTATTATATTATATAGACAGTTTTAATAGTCATCATTTATTACCAGTTTCATATACTTATTAGAATATGGACCGCTGTATATGACCCCACAAATGTTAAAGGTCGCTTTGTCTCGAACCTTGTGATAAGTAAGCTAGATCCTGAAGAACCTTCCTAAGCAGACTTAATTTACTGCAAAATGCTGGACTATACGAATCATTCCATTGTTGCAAAATTCATGAATGTTGGTTTGAAAGTGTTGTGGATGAAGGGAGTTCACAAAGAGAAGGCTTTGGTATTGTATTCGGATGCCACGGTGTATATGCGGAAAGCCATAAGTGCTTTGAAGTTGCTCTACCCTAATATAATCAATTTTACATGATTGGTTCATGGACTACAATGTCTTGTGGAATATATTAGAGCCAAATTCCCCCAAGTTAATTAATTAATTTCGACAAACAACACTTACCGGATGTGCCGCTGTACCCTGAACCAGTTATAACAAGATGGGGAACATGTATAGAAGCAGACAACTTCTATAATGAACATTTTGGAGCTGTGAAGTCAGTAGTCGATATGTTCACCCCGAGTGTGCGATATCTGTGCACGACCTTCAGAACGCATTCAGTGATCTAAAACTAGCCTGTTCAACTACATACATCATGATCAGCTTCGGATTCCTTCCGGATAATATCTAACAACTGTAAGCTTCTGGACTTCCATTACAAATATCTATGAGTATCATGGATAAAAGTAATAGATAAGCTAAGTGTTGTGTGAGCCAAAACTGCTGAAAGTGTTTCTACTATGTTTAAGTAGTGTTAAAAAGAAACCTAAGATATTCAACGTTTGTCTGTGTGTGCCATCCACTGTATTTAAAAGATATTAGGTAGATCCCCCTGGGGATAAGACTCCAGAGAAAATACCTTTGTTAAAATACGCTTTAGTGACATCAAGCATAATCTGTCTGAAAAGTGGCAGTCAATGAATGAACCAGAAAACAATGAAATGTATATAATTGTTTATTGTACATCAAAATACAAGTAGTCCATCAATGTATGTACCAATCACATTGTAAGCAAGATAAATGTTACATGTTTGATCAAATATTTTCATTTGATATTACATTTGTTTTATGAATCTACTTAATTAACTACATATTTAACTGTATTTTACAATATATTTACGTACATATTTTTCTATATAATACTACATAAAATTCCCATCTCTAATTATAAGCTAGGGTCATCAGGGCAAACGGGATGTATATATAACATTTATATGCACGACAGCTTATTTAGATTTATTTCGACAAACGTTTTTATAATATTTCGAAAGATTTGCCATTATTTGTTCTCAGAAAGAAAATTGAGGCTACTAATCTCATGAAATGACCACGCTCTCTGAATCCAAAACCAAGTATCATTAATATTCGTGATGAAGTACTCAACATTTATTTCTCACTTCCCTCTAAATCTATCCCTCACAAACGTCTGATGCAAAACGCATTTCCTGCGCACCATGCGATAAGATCTTAGACGAAAGACCCGCAATACAAATATGCTCTCGTCACTCGACGATCCAAAATTACAAGAGCTCGAAATTTCCACAAGTGGTCGTTGAGAAGAGAGGTAGTAGGATGGAGGGTTTGGAGGGGTTGGGGGAACACTTAAGACTTCAACAATCTGTGAATGGGCGCGCTTGTCGCCAGGCAGCCGAATTTCCTACAGTAGGGGGACGGAGGAGCTACCCCCCACAACTACCAACAAGTTCTGGCCGCCGCAGTTTTGAGAACGTGCCAACTTTCGACTAAATCTTCTCTAAATCTCAACACAAGATCCTAATCCAATGGAGTAGGGGCAACGCAAAGACGGTGTTGGATGAAATATTATTTACCCTTGAGGCTATGAGTATGGTTGCAGCCCGTTCCGTAATTTCAGAGATCATTTTGGATTGCATGGTTTTTTTTTCACTCCAACCCCAGACGATTGTATAGTTATTTTTATTTCTCTATTTCTACGATGTAGTTTTTGTTTATAGCTGCATCTTACTATCTGTTCAGTTATACGCATATATGATAGTTAATCTAATGGGGTAGGGATGAGGAAGGAAACATTTTAGAGATGATCTACCCAAATTTGTGTGGAGGGAGAGTGGGAAACAATTTAAGAAAAACCACCCTCAGTATACCCAACCGAGATTCTAATAACGATCTACCCGTCATCAGCAGGCCAGTAGAACACGAGACAGAGAGAGAGACGCCTTAAACCATTCGGCCCACTGAAGTGGGCAATGATTTTTTTTTTTGCACATTTTTGGGCTGCTTGTGACGCGTTACGGTTGAGTTGTGTATGAGTTAATTAAAGTTAAAACCTGTAATAAGAATACATTTGAAATTTTCTAAAAGCTAAAGATAATTTCATGCACTCCCAATTTGCAAGCTATTCTTTATAAATTTATCAGAATTAGCCTACATTCTTTATACTATCGGCCTGATAACAATTAAAATAAATTGTACAGAACTCAGCACGGACTTGCTCGCTCTATGGTTTAAAAATTGAGATATTTACACAAAACTCGTAATATATGTGAAAAAAATAACACACTAGCAAACCCAACCATAAATTGCACTATGATTACGTTAAACATATTTTTAGTCCAGGTTTTAAATTTTATAATTTTATTTTTAACGAATTATGTCCTAGTTTGTATGTTTTGGACCAATAAAAAAAGATCTATATTGGGTCCACAATGGTGAACACTTCGTATTAAAATTTCTATTCTGGTTAAAATTTTAACATTTTATTGGGTATCATACTTTGAAAATTGAAACATGAGACCTGGACACGGGAATCGAACCCGGGACCTTTGGATTAGTACGCCAATGCTCTTCCCACTGAGCTATACAGGAATCGTCTCGTGATCAGAGTCATTCTTCACTCATATTTCTAAGGCAGAGTCTATGATGGACATGCGGAAATCGTCGGCTACAAATGTGTTATTTTATTAATATCACGAGCTATCAGATAACGCAGCCACCCTCGACTCGGTAGTTGGCTTATTGCTGCCACTTGTAGAATGGGAAAATAAAAATAGCCATTTTATTTATAATCTTAATCAACTCCTACATACAAATTTTAATCAAAATCTTTAGAGCCGATTTTAAGAAAATCGATTTTTCTCTCTTCGTTTTTTACTAAACTAGTCTTAATTTAAGGGTTAAACAGGCACATAAACAGACGGCATTGTAAAACCACTTTTTAGAGTTTGGGGGGTAGTGAGACGTTGACATCCATCAACATTTCGGATTAAATTTTTTTTTACTCTCGCAATACTTTACCTTTTAGTGTTCGAAAAGTTAAAATACATATATATATATATATATTTGCATATAGCTTGAAAGTTATTGGTTTTATAAAAATATGTTTCAAATAAAAGATGTGTATTATAAATAGCCCTACATATTTGCAATGATAAATAATTTCATACCTCAAATAGTTTCGTAGATATGATAAAAAATGTGAATCTACGCATAAGATTGGAACCCTTAAAGTCATTTTTCGAAATATTGAGGGTAGCCATTTTGTTTGGAATATTTATTAATGTGTTGAAATGAGAATTAATCAAAATCATTAGAGCCGATTTTGAGTAAATTTTTTTTTAAATCTTTTTGCCCTTCAGTAAACTACCCTTAGTTTTAGGGTTAGATATTCAATTCCAATAACCCCTCGGGGCAACCTTATGAAAACCCTAGATACCAATTTTCAGCCCGATCGGTAAAAGAGTGTAGGCTCTAGTTGGAGGTACAGACAGACATACGTAAATTCAAAAACAACTTTTTCGGATTCAGGGGGTCATGAAACGTCGAGATTCATCAAAATCTCGAGTTCGATTTTTTTGAAGATCACAATACTTTCTCTACCTGTAAGATAGCGAGAATGTAAAAACAGATGGCTTTTGGAAGATCCTATGTTTAAAAATTGTATAATTCCCAGGCAGACATTCCTAACCACCACTATTGAAAATGTGGCAACACTGAACTTCAACGTATCCAAAGAACTTGGAATAGAATCTACACATTAAAGTTTTTGATAGCTTGAAATGGAAATACCCACTAAATTCTTAAATAGGGAAATAAAAATAAATCAAAAGTGGCTTTCCTAGAATTATCGAAAGCTCAGTGTTGAACGGGAGGGGGGGGATTTATCTTTATAGTGGTGCATGCCGGTGACAAACCTAGAATCAGACAGATAACCTTTATAAATTTGTAATCTTATCCAGGATTTCCAGAAATTCGAAAATTTGAATAAATTGTATTTAATTACTTTATAATGATGCTGTATAGTTGTATAGAAAGGGAATTTTTTTGTTATGCTTTTTAAATTAAATGATTTTTATTTTTATTTGATCTAAAGGGCTACATTTTTCAAATAAACGAGATGGGGATACAAATCAGCAACTACAAAAACCAGAGTCCTAATCAAAAAAGATATCTAGAAACAAGCACAAATGGGTAGTCTGTCAAGGGCACAAAGATAGCTCTTGATGGCTAGCATAATAAATTGGGGGAAGGAGGGTAGGATGGAATGGGTCTAGCCACGAATCTCACTAGGTGTAGTAAACTCCAAGACAGGGATCGATCAAATATATATTTTTTTAAATTCTATTGTTCTTGTTTTGTTTACTGTACTCTAGCAAGTTGTATGGGGTCTCAGACTAACGAAGGGTCATCCAAGTTCATATTTCTGGCAACTAGTTCTGCCAGATAAACCGACAAGCAAGTTCCCATAATCCAAAAAGTTCTGACTTAAGTTCGCGAGGTGCATAGCGGCTAAACTTTGCTGCATAATCAGCAGTTACTGATGCCCCGGAGAATAGTTTCTGCGCAATCTGTGACTCTTTCTGACGTTTACATTGATTTTAATCATAATAAAGGCTGATAACAAGAAGAAGTATGTTGATGGTGAACAAGTGTCATGGAAGAAAAGTGTATTACCCCTAAAAAGATGATAACAGTTATGTCACTTTTTTCTAATTACTAACAACTGATTTACAGACACATATTTTTTTGGGGTTAAAAACGCTGTGAATATTTCCCTACACGATCCTTCCTTTCTTTCACAAAGGCTAAGAGCTGAGGAAGAGAGGAACATGCACCCTACAGTCTAATTATTACGTTCAAGAGCGAGACGTGGGTCTAATTTGAGGTTTGATAGATTTCCTAGCATTCATCTGATTTACACCCTTAATTTGTTCGTGTTAGTTTGTGAGTCTTGAGCTGGTATTGCCCCATGTTCAGAAAAAGCACGTTAAAGTATATCATTAGCAAAATTAATTTTAAATTAATCTTACCTCAATGTGATGTTTCTATAAAGTGCACCAGAGTTGAACTGAAGGGCATTTTATCTGCGTCCGAAACCATCCAACTCGCCTCCTAGAACAAAAATCACAGTAACAATCTGAACGTCTCTTATTTTTTGATTTGTGTTTCTAACTTTTTTTTAAACTACTTAATCTACAGGGTAGTGATGAGGAAAATAGCATAGAGAAAATGCCCTCGCATTAGCATGGAATGAGATATACACTGCTGGGATTCGAACCTTGACTTCCTCGTCAACGGCTACTGTTGCAAAAAGCATTTATCTTCCTGAGGGACAGCAATTTTTTTAAATGTTTAGAAACAATAGCAGTATTATAGTTTTATATTTATTTGATAAAATAAACACATTTATTTCATTTAAACCAAAGTAAAATATTTAGATCGTTTTTGATGAAAGATGTATTTTAATATTATATCAACTTCTTTTAATGATTTTACAATATACATAAGTTAATATAAATTAACTATCTGTTATAGCTATAGGAACTCAAAATTAAATATCCAGAATTATATAAATAATATATACGAATGGACCGTACAATAAAAAAAGATTGGTCACCATAGTTGCGCTAATAATTAAAAAAAAAACACATTAGAAATGCAATAGTGTGGTATGTCTGTTATAAGAAAATAATCTGTTCATTATGTTTAATTAAATTTTTAGCTGATTCTCAACTTTAATATTTGGCCATTTTCTTGAATAATAAACTATCAGACGTTCCATAGAATAAAATTAATGTTTGTAAGTTCAGTATTTTTATAAAAACATTTGATGGGTCATCAAAGTTACATAATAATATTTTATATAATTTTTATAAATACATATTACAATGTAATATCGCCTTTGAAAAGGTTGTATTAGTCTACGAAAAAATTATCAAGTACATTTAAATAGCTTTGTTTCGTGTAACCAAAAAACAATGTTAGTGAGATGTATAACAATACAGTTCAATTTTATTTTCAACTTAATAAATTGAATAAACAACAAACATGAGAGTTAAGAGGTGAATAAATAATCACTCTATATTTAGAATATCGGTTTGTTGACAAAGCACTGCAAACATTTTGATGAAATAATAAATCTTACAAATATTTTTTAAGGAAAGGGCAATTAATTCCTTTTGGAACATCTGGCAGACAAAAATCAACAGAGACGACATTAAATCAACCCTTCGAATGGAATCTATTTATAACAGTAAAGAGGGTAGGTTTCAAAACACGATGTCAGACAAAAGTTCGATCTCTTAGAAACGTCGTTAGCAAAACATGGCATTGTGAAATGAAGTCAAGTTTAATGTGAGAAGGTATTTTTCCATTCCCTCCTCTTCCTTGACGTCTCGGAATGGGTTGAAGGAGGAATTGTGTGGATGGAAGGGGGTGGGGGAGGTACTAATATGGTAATCTAAGGAAAGAAGAGGGGTTGCCTCACAGTGGCATCACAAAATAAGCACATGCTACAAGAGCTTAGCTATAGTACATTCACCACTCGAGCTTAATTGGATGACAGCTCAAAAAGTTACTAGAAATAGTACCTAATGTATCTCTAAGCCAACATCTGACATCTTTCACTTTGAACAGCTATAATAAAAACATATGATAATGTACGAATGTTATAGCTAACCACAGTAATTTAGGCAAATATTATTTATATTTATTTGAGGTCGGGCACAAAGCTTATTTATCGTTTCATTCCACTTAATAAAAATTACGTATTGACAGAAATTTCACAAAAGGTTTAACAAATATGGCTTTTAAAATGGCGACCGACGAATTTAAACCATGTAATTTATCATGATGCAAACAAGTTCTGTAATATGGTGTACCCACGCCGTGAATACAAATATTCTATCCAGTTAAATATTTTGAAATACAATAAAATAATCATAAATAATTTATTATTTATTTAAAAAAAATGACAAGTACTTTCTCTTTTCCAAGTAAATATGATGCCTGTATTAAAAGGTATATACACTATATTACACATCATAGATAACATTCCAAAACGAAGAATAAGTACTTCTAACTATGTTTAAAATATTGTTTTGGATTGGATACAAAGACATTATTAAAAGTAATGAAATTGTGTGAGGAAACTTTAGTTTACGTTATTTTAAATGTAAAATATAACATGTAATTAAAAACTTATAAACTATAACAAACCAGTGATATTTTACAAGTGTTGGCAACCCAAAACCTAAACATATGATTTTTCAACTGTCATTCAGGTAAAAAGCTATGGTGAATATAATGTATAGGCTAACAGCTATTTTACCTTCCCCCTTCCCTTTTCTCTTTTATTGAGAACACACGAGTCAATTTTTACAGCATGCGAAACTAGAATGAGGAACGAAATTTTAAGAACTATACCAGCATTTATTTTTAGGGGGGGATTAAGAGAACCCTACGATTGCAACCAGTCTATATCCATGTCAGGGCAGGGGTGCAAGCCACTCAGCTAATTATATTAGTTCTAGTGCATACAAAAAAGTGCAGGCTACAGCTTTAAAGCATTTGTTTATGTAGGCCTATGTTGTGTATAGTGAAGTACATGCTACAAGAGCCGTATATTTTGATGTTATAGAACTATATAAGCATATATTACTAGATTATCACATTAATCAAAATAGTATTTTTTAATTATTTTTGTTAAAGTACTTAAATTATGCCACAAAACTATTTTTAAATTCTAACACACTAACGTGATTAATATTATCTGAAAGGGTAATTAATATGGTGAACAAAAATTGTTATCAACGAGTTAAATTTAGGAAGGGATTAAAGTAATCCAGAATAAATGCAACCCAATTTTCATAAAGAAATTATGGGAAACCATATTGGAGGGGGAAACCTCAGTGCTTCAAGCCAAGATTGGAATAGAGGCAAGATCCTGTTTATCAAAGTTTGCTAATAAAAACATTATCTTAACAATGTCCATGTCAAATAAAAAAAGGCATGTTTCCTTCTATCATTAAAATAAACAAGCAAATGTTACAACAAATAGGCAACTCCTAACATCTTAATGAGCTAAAAGAGTACTGTAATGCACATAATATTTGCGTTCTACTAAAACCATTTCTTTCAACAAAATAATAACCATAAATATTAGATATCAGTCCTTATTTAATCGAGAAGTGGCCAAGGTGGCCAAGGAAGAACATGTTACAAAAGGACTACCACATGTATCCTTAATAGACCATCTCACAGTTAACTAACGGGGAGATTAGATAAAATATTAACCGGTAGGCCTATTTTAGATACAATACTACTCTCGAACCAGAAAACTTAATACGGAATTGCTGTTTTATGCATCCTTAATTTCACAACAGCAAAATTGATGTTTGGTTTTAAATAAATTTAGTTTTTAATCTTGTATTCCCAAAAAATAACATAGACCGTTTCACTAGTCTCAATTACACGGTTTTCTAATGAAAACTTCATGTTACCGCAATACGATGTGACGTCATCTGGATCCAGTTGTATTACCTATCTAAGTTAGGTGTTGTCTGGGAGAGAATGGGGGGGGGGCAAGGGGGGGGTAAG
>CABFWB010002104.1:21014-60263 GCA_902151455.1 Timema bartmani | reverse complement strand
GGGGGGTAAGATGGACTCTTACAATACCAAGCAAAACACGTGATCCAATAACTGTACGTTGTAGTTAATGATTTGAACTGTTTTTTTTTAGCACTGCGTCTTACTACCCATTTGGGTTACACGCTTATGTAATAATTTCGTTAATGGTTTTAGGGATTAAAAAGGTTATATTTCAAGGCATTGGTGTGGAGGGAGAGTAGAAAACCATCTTGGAAAAAACCTCAGTACACCCGAATGAGATTCGAACCTCGAAATCCCCGTCATCGGCAGTCTTGTCTACTGCGGGAGTAGCGTGTTAGACCCGACGACCACCGAAGCGGAGAGGGAACCAGTATTCAACAAATGGTGTGCCATAGCACACTGGTGTACCATGCGACCAGAGCTCCAAGCATCATTGTTTAGTAAGAACACGAATTAAGTTGGTACGAGCGGCAGCCATGCGTCGTCTGAATTTATAGCTCGTATTTAGTAACATATTATTAAATACATCTGACAAAATAAAAAAACTTGTGCGTTAAATTATAGTTATGATTTACTCAAACTACTAATGGTTTTATCAAAATGTTACCAAGTGTTAAAGAAACCGGGCACAGACAAGGAAGTTTAAGCTTTAATCTTGGAATCTTTGAAGCTCATTCAGGAAAAAACTAGTCTATACTTTCCTAATTCTTATTTACCGTACAACCGTTGGATTAGGTGTATAATCCAATATTTTGCTTCTGAGGTGAGTACCTAAAACAAAACAGTGTACTGCAAAAATTAGACTTGTTAAATTAATGTATCGTGAACTTCAAGTTTGCGTCGCATTGCTTTAAATCACACACTTTGTCAATTGTAACGTTTTAACACAACTACTATTAATGACTTAGATTTAAGTTGCAGATGAAAAAGCTAGTTTTAAAGAAAATACACCCCCCACTAGCGTGGATAAGAGATGAAAAATCCAAAGTAAAAAAATCACGTGCAGAAAACCACAACCCAGTGACCCCAACAGGGATTTAAACCTTTCATTTCCATCCCCGGTAATCCAGTATATTGCGAGAGTGACGACTTAAAACTTGTGACCATCGATGCGAGTGAATCCCTATGTTCTATTACTTGTTTCTTATACTGGAGGCCTTAAACTAAACACGTGTTGCAATAAAATTGTGGTTCCTTCACACAGAAACACAAACACACAGTCAAGCAAGACCTTGTTTAGTTCTTCCAAAGAAGGGTGGGTACACTATACGTACCATACCCAGCAAACAAGATACACCTTCTCATTCATCTGGACGAGAACATGCTACATGTTGCGTATTTTCTTCCCACATTCTCAGATTTTTTTTTTAATTTACAAATAACGCATTTTATCATGGCCGTCTTTAGTTACAAGCCAGAGTGTTAAATGTGGCAACCCCGCTTGTTGTGACGTCATGAGGCCTAGCGATCTGCTGGTTCTTATTGAGAATCATGTGAATATTTACAGTGTTCTTTATTTACAAACTGATAAGTCACTTTGAATGATACCGACAATTAATCTAAACATGTTTTACGTATATCATTAAATAAAAATAATTCATAGGTTGAAAAAAACAATCAAATTAATAAACATGTAAATAATCATTTAAAAATAAAGTTGGTAGGTATTATGTACCGTTCACAAACACAATAAGAATATTGTGATGGAAATTACAAAAGGGCACTGGCCCGAAGTCTAGAAAGAACATTCATTGTTGCACTAAACTAAAGGACCCGGGTTCAATTTCCATGTACAAGTGTTGCTCTTTAACAAATATTTTATTAAAATTAGAAGTATTATTTATGTAATTGCTTTGAACACTTCCCAGCCTTGAGATGTATATAATTTTGAAACATTACTTTTGTAGTGTTTAACTTTTCTTTTTTTCTGAACAAGAATTTTCATTACAAAGTTTATCATTCCTATATTTGATGTAGTTGATAAATATATTTACAAGCGTTGATGAACCCAACGAAAGTAATTTATGCAAGGATTTACCGCAGAAACAGCTGTTAGTAAATTTCTCTAAATCTGGATCCTTACAAATGTATTATTTTATAGGCCAAACACAGGATAAGTTTTTTTAGCACTGCGTTTTAGTATCCGTTAGTATATCCTTATTTAATAATTAAGCTAGTGGTTTTAGGGATTTGGAAGGTTAAATTTATAGGAAGCTTGCCCGCGTTCACGTGGAGGGAGGGTGAAAATACATTTTGGAAAATCACCCTCAGTACACCCGACCGAGATTCGAACCTCAATCTCCCCATCATCGGCAATCTAGTCTACTGCGAGGGTAGCGCCTTAGACCACACGGTCACCAAAGCGGGTGCACGGGGAAAGTTTATTTGGATTTTTTAGCTGAATAAACTTATTTTTCGAACTTTTCTGTTAGTAAAATCTTCATTATTATATAGCTATGTCCATTAACTCCAATCCTCCAAATTGTTGTTGATGGACTAGTTTGTCATCTTCTGGTAGGATCATTGAAATAGTTAGCATCTGTGTCAAGCGCAACTAAAAATATCAATGTGACAACTGCATTCCAAACGAACAGATAATTTGTAGTAAGCATAGCCACAAATGTACAAAGCCGAGGACTCTGGAATCATGACAGCTGTTAGTTGAAAATAGCTAATCTCATCCACAAAATTGTCATCTATTGTATGTTTTGCTATATGAGCCAAAACATAATACAATAGGAGCGTGAACAATGCAAAATTTCAAATCAAGTAAATTACATGAGAAACAAACATCCCACACAATAAAACAATCTGAACTAAATCAGCAATACTGTACGTGGCTGTGTATTTGATCGGCCTCAACGCAGTGTTGCCAAACTTCAGTATTCCGGCCTGTAACTAAAGATGGTCGTGATTTGACACCATATCAGTAAGGTGGCTTTTAGAAATGTTATTTACACTTTTATTAACATCTACTTTATTTGACTTAATCTTTCATTAATGTTTCATAACCGCAGCAATAGTCAGGCGGTCTGAGGCGTCAGAATCATAATGAACTTGGTCACAGCTACCGAGAAAGATCCAGTCGGGTGTGCTAGGATTTGAGTATGATTCTCACTTTTTTTATCATCCTCTCTCCAAACTAATGCGGGGGTCATGAACTAACCTCTTGATCACCCTTATTTCTTAATGTCATCAAATAACCCTTACGTTGAACGTTCTCGTTAAAAAACGGTTTCGTAGTATAGGTGCACTTACTAAATAATAGTAATTTGTTGAAATAATAATAATGAAACCAGACCACAATTGTGTTGGAACTAGCACGATAACTAAATTCATCAAAAAGCCAACACTCACGGTTGTGGGAGAACGTGGATAAGGTCCCCGGTAAGAATGAGGAAACAGTCGTAGAATCTACCTCGAGTAGCACGAGCTCCGCGGAGTGGAACATTTTCTAGGTCCCCCACCACCACCTGCCCCAACCTAACGGTCGGTCCCCGAGCGGAGACCAGAGTTTTTGAGGTTACCATAGCAACCAAGGCAGGACTGCGGCAAGATCTCGTAACTGCAGGGTTCTGGGGCAGGGGGATAGGGGGAGGAATAAAACACAACATGGTGTGGGCGAGGGTAGAAATTAAGAAAAAAAAAGGGACTGGAGGGGTGTGGGGGAGAATGTCTCGGGAGATGCACCTAAAGAGGAAGGACAAGAAGAGACTGGGAGAACCAGAAACTATATGGTGGACGTACTGATATGTGCCAGATAAGAAGAGAGAAATGGGAACAAATTTCACAAAAACCTTTTTTAGGAGGGGGGAGGGGGTTTAAGGAATTGGGGTACGTCTTTATTTGTATTTTATCTCGACGGCTGCCCACTGGTAGAAAGAAAACAAGCGGGATATTTTATATTTTACACGTGTTCGCCATTTCCTAACATTTTTGCCGCAGGAAGTAAATAAAAGTGAGGTGACCGTCATTTGAATATATATATATACATAATACATGTACATACATATATATATATATATATGAGAGAGAGAGTATGGTTATACTGTATACTGAGAATATATTAGGCTATATCAAGATTTTTTTTTAAATTTATTTTTTTATGTCTCAGATTCTGCAAAAATTGTTTGTATCAAACTATATCTTTGGTGTGAAATGTGTGTTTGTCCTAAATGGCGAGGTCAGTTTTTTTTCCTTCAAATCTTTAGTTTAAGAATATTTTTATCCTCTTATCTTTGGAAATTATAAATTTAAAGAGAGTAAATTGAAAATAAGCTGACTATTTTAAGTTCATTGAACACTTAGTTTTAAGCTATTGACAGCTTAGTCTAAGGAATAAGGATGAGAAGGGATATTTTAAAAAGATCTCATTCATTTTAGCTTGGAAAGCGATTAAGAAATAACCATGATAAACTGAATGTGGAAAAACAAAAGGCTGAGATTCGAACCCAGATATTCTAGTCATGGGTGACCAATTAACATGCGAGTTTAGACCACGTGCTCATCACTTCAGGCAGCATAATTTTGGAGTGATATCAAGTTTATTATAAGCTTTGTTAAGTGGAAACTTGTAAATTATGTATTTGTACAATCGTCCACCCTGAAAGGTAGTGAGCTCACCCTGACGGATTACACTATAACCCTATCTTATAAGCTGAGCCATAGCAGAACAATGTAAGGTAAGATCTCTATACCTTTCAAGTTAAACGAAGGGTACCTAAAGATAATTTTGACCCACTTTTCAACTCATTTAAATGAAAATGATATGTAATTAATTAGATAGTATCTTAATATTCATAATAAATTAAAATACCAATATGATATCTGCCATGCGTATTTAGTTTGGTTTTACAAAATGAAAAGGTTTATCAAAATAAAATATGATTTTTTTAAAAAATATTGTCCTTTGTAAATTTAAAGATAACATAGAACCGAGCAGAGGTTATCATGTTCTTATGGTTGAGAGGACTCAGATTGTAGAGAATATTTAGAGATGGTTGGCTATGATACCCTTTTATCTCTCTAAAGGCCATGTCCCGGTTCATAGCTTGAAATATAAAGACGCCTTTTTTTTTCTTCCCGCAGGTCTTAAACAATCGCTATATGAGACAAAATGTGTACTCCAAGCAAAGATCCGGGTGGAAAAAAGACATGGTACCATAGGGGGATAAGAGTGGTGGGGTTTGTAGGTACAAGAAAGGAAAGGGGGGCAGGGGGATTTCTCTAGGGATGTGTAAAAAAAAAGAGCAGTGTTCCTTTAGCTGTATGGAAGATATAGTTGAAGATGAGAAGAGATGTTTCACGGGTATTCTGGCACACTTGTGTTTTCCTGACGAGGTGGGAGGGCTAAGGAGGGTGAATGTTGAGGGTATAAGGGGAGAGATAGGAGATTGGAAGTGGTCGGTGAAGTGGAAAATTCAAGTGAAGTATTATAGTTAAGAAAGATAAATTATTGTTCCAATAACAACAAGTGTCGTTACATAATGTTAAAAAGTTGCATGGACCATTAATATAAAATTACCGAAAGAAATAAACTGTTTAGTTGTTTGTGTGCTACAAGGGTATTAAATTATGAGAGTAACGTACTAACCAGTTGGTGTATTATTAATCTAGTTTGGAGTATTAAATTGTCCCTAATACCAATTAAATGATAATTTTATTTTCACTATAGTACATTCCGTTTACCTTTAAAGGTAGCAGTCTTACCTTAGTCAATTGCACTATTATCCTATTTTGTAGCCACGTGAAAGTATGCTTGCAACTTTTTACTGTAGATTTTTTATAGTCGCGTCTTACTAACTGTTCAGGTTGTACGCAAATATGATAATTATTCTAATGAGGTAGTAATGAGGGAAGAAGAATTCTTGGTGTAATCACCCGCATTTTCGTGGAAGAGAGTGAGAAACAATTTAGGTAAAACCACCCTCAACAGACTCGACCAGGATTAGAACCCCAATCTCCCCATCATCAGCAGGCCAGTCTAACATGAGAGTGACGTGGGTACATAAATAATTATTCGTTTGTACTATATTTTTGTAAACTGATCAAAAAATTTGGGAAAAACTATTTTTTGGTTTAGTGTAAGCCATAGATTTCAATAAAGAATACATTGATTTTTATTTATTATAGAGCTAGCTTTTTTTATTAAGTACTAAAAAAAGAGTAATTTAAATGGATGCCCCTACCCTCATCAAACAAGCCCAGCTTAAAACCATTGTTAAGCTGAATTGTATCGAAGTTTTATACTGACCGCCTAAGTTTTTATTTTATAGCTCAAAAATCCAAAATTATAGTCTGATTGTTGTAGGAATAACCTTCTAGTAGATATAACAATTAAATATTTAACTGTCAGCATTGATAAAAGTTCACTAATTAAATCGCAATAGGTCAAATTGATTTTTGTCGAATGAGACAGCTACGAAACTCACGACACATTAACACATGAAAGTAGAAGTTAAGTAGCTTTGTAATGATACTGATTTGGACCCTCTAATATATGTAAAAAAAAGTCATGGATAAAGGTATTTTTCTTCAATAAATTGTATGTAAATTATCCTTTTAAGACTTCATCCATGGAGAATCACGCGCTTTACAGAAATAATGTCGAAGGATTGCACCATTAAAACTTATTTTTTATTACAAAATTTAACTCCGTAGTATTTACCAAACAAGCAAGAGACGCCAGCTCCCTATACTCAATAGGAAGCTAGCCTTCATGACACCAGTTGCCAGGACGCTTTCGATTTGTTGGTTTTGACACTGGTCACGAGAGGTCCAAGGGGCAAGGGGTAGTTAATATATAAGCTGTTTTTGCGTATGAACCCACAGAGTGCCGGCGACATAAATCTAGAGAACGTGTAATATCACGATAGTGATACTAGCTTAAATATAAGAGAGTAGTAGTCACATAAATCTACATAGTACCGGCGACATAAATCTACAGAACGTTGTAATAAGCCAGTGCCATGATCTAAATAAATCATGTGCAATAATAAAGGTCCTATTTATTTAATTAAATTCTCTCACATAATAATTCCGTACCGCTTTAATTAGTGCTCGATCACGGAGAAATTATCAGCTGACTAAACGGTATAACTTTATCTGGCACACCGAGCAAACGTGGGGCATAATAATAATTCCGTTATCATCATAATTGGCGCTCGATCACGGGGCTATAAATACCAATTATCTCACAATCAATTCAAGAACGTTGTAATTGGCTCACAATCGTGGGACAATTATATCACAATAAAACCGTATCACTACAGCTTATTGAGTGGTTTTAATGTTCTGCATCTAAGGGCTGGTCTTATATGCTACGGGATAAATATTGCTATCAGGAGGTTAAAGTTAGCAACCAGTTAAAGGTTATCAGCCACTTTAATATTTTAAGCGTTTTATGAACTGAATTTATCTGTAGGATAAATATATTTTTATGTAGAAAGTGCAATGTTGGTACTGTTTTTACTGGTGCGCGCATGCGTATAAGCCCAGACGCTAACGCTACAACCTAGCAAGGGGCGAGAACGTTCAACATTTGTTAAATAATGGCGGTTGAACGAGTGCGAGTAAACAGATGGTGTCACGTGTGCGCAGAAGCTAAGATGTCGTGCAAGTAATAATTTTGGTGTCTGCCAAAATGTGGTCAATAGTTGGGTACAACGTTTACAGAATTTCATTTATTGTACTCAGATTTTAATAATTTGTTCTTATATAAATATAATTCTACAAATATCTTGTCAGTTTATATAAAAGTGTGAATTAAATGTTATAACTTTATATAGTTAGAGCCCGGTCCTGTGCTTACTAAACACATGAACCAAGATTTTAACCTAAAAACATATTCTGATAGGCGAAATCTCATTAAAAACAAAGCGTCACTATGG
The DNA here is from genome assembly GCA_902151455.1 of Timema bartmani. Lineage (NCBI taxonomy): Eukaryota > Metazoa > Arthropoda > Insecta > Phasmatodea > Timematidae > Timema > Timema bartmani. Next base: position 52,413 of record CABFWB010002104.1, on the reverse strand, counting down.
CAACAACCATTTTAACTTTCAGATAAAAGTTATCAGGTACTTAAACTTCCTGATAAAAATGTGATGGATAAATACATTTTATCTGGCAAATAAATATTATCTTGCAGTCACAAGACGCATTTTTAACTTATCCACCAGATAGAAATATTTATCTACCAGATTAATATTTATCCAGGAGTCATAAGACCGGCCTTTAATATAATACAGGGGTAATAATACCGGAGGTATCAATTACCAATAGGGGTGTGAGAACCAAATAAAGTTGGTAGATTAGAATAATCTCTGTAATGCGGAATGAGGTTTTTGACTTCAGAGAAACAACAAAAATCTCCCTGGTTATAGCTAGTTGTATTTATAATTTTACGTTTCTCTATAAATAAATATTATACAGGATGGGGCTGAAACATTAAGTTGATTCGTAGCTTAAAAATTAAAACTTTAATTGAAAAATAATTACTCACCAGCTAAATAAAAACGAAATACCTACAACACTCTTTTATAATTGATGATATGTGGGTTTACTCCTTTACAGTGATGAATTTAACGGCTGGGGACTGGATGTTGTGCTGTCCTAGTCTTAGTTTATGAGGCATTTAAAGCTACGACAGGCCTAACCAGCTGTTAGTGGAAAATATGTGGCTTGGATAGAAAACTGACCCAGGCTACAGGCTGGAAACAGTAGTGAGTTTAAAGTAAATCACAAAAAGGTTAAGAACCCCTGGTCTAGTTTTGATAGAAATTGGCCTCTAATAAACTAACACTTTTTTTTGTGGCCAGCGCTGATATAATTATTAGTATTATGTAAGAGGTATTTTTTAGGAAAATAGTCTAAGAAAATCAATCCGGGGGTCAAACAATGGCCTCCCTGCTACGGGCAGACTAAACTAGATGAGAATATTGCCTTTCTCCGCTTACCCATTTATGTGAGTGTTTGCTTACTAATAAAAAAAATATTGGGTTCAATTTCAGCTGGTAGCTACGAATGTTTCATTTGTTTCCTAGAATTAACAGAATATCTGCTAATATCCTTTACGAGGATTAAATGTGTCTAAGGGATTGTTTAACTGTCGGGTATCCTGCGAGATCGATATCCTCTATATAATATAGTGGGAATGCAATTACCTCTGAGCTACCCTTTTAATCCATCCCTCTTATATTATCAGGTTAATAGTTCTTGTGTTAAAATTTACTAATAAACTAATTTATAGAAAAAATTGAAAAAAATATTCTTTTCTCTAAAATTGGGTTCTTTTTTCTTGGAAGAGTAGGTCAAGTAGTGGTTTGGTAGAGGTGTTTAGGTGACCCGGGTTTGATTCAAAGTAGTGCAAATATATTTGCTATTGTATATGGGTTAATATTGTTAAACAATTAGTAAATATCTTAACGTTAGGGCAGAATGAGTTTTATTAAGCGTACTTTCTTTAATTAAGTTAGTTTGTAAGTATTGTGTGTATTAAAGATGGTGTGCCATATTAATAAGTACTGCCCTAAATGAAATCTTGTTTGAAAGCCGTGTGCTGAAGGGGAATGTTTAGAAAGTGCGCTCAATATTACCCCGATCACACACTCGGACAAAAGTAGCGGCGAGTCCTACTCCGCTAGCGTCGGTATTTGCTAAAGAACCGGAAGTGAGGGCTGGAGCACTTTGAGCTCTGTGAAGTTCGGACCTTTCCCAGCACGGGTCATTTCATCTTGCTCTTGTCCGTATCTTTAGTCACCATCTGGACCAGTGTGGCTGGACAGGGGGTTGAGGGGAGGAAATGAACACAAGATTTGAGACGGAGAAGGGGAATGGGAGATAAGGGAGTTTCAACCCTGGTGCCAGGAAGCAAACAGATCTATAGTCCTTACAATATTTAATATTTTTATTAGGGCAGCCTTAAGATCTACTTTAAGGTATCCTTACATTGGAATATTTGACTTTTAGAAGTGTGGTTTTAATTTTCTAAGATCTAGCCAAAATATATTTTAATTTCGCAGTTGTTAGAGAATACTAGCAATAAAGCACGCAAATTATGTGTCCAGAAAATCCTAAGAAGTGATAGATAGGTTGGTGTATCATCATTATTTAATATATTCAGTCATTATATATATATATATACAAATTATATATATAAATATGTATATAAATTATATATATATAAAAATTATAAATATTATCTGCTCTCAGAGTCCTCGTCGCTTGCTTGCTCCGATGTTTAGGACATGTTCTGATCGATTAAGACATGATGGCATGCCAACAAGAAGCTAGAAAAAAGTAAACAAGCGATAATAAAATAAAACGTTGGACAGGTATTTTCGTTAAATAATTAATACAGAAGTTGATAAATAACTTTTCTAATAAACCGTTAACGGAGATATAGGTTGCATTAATTGTGTCTATACTCGCCTCGGTGGCGTAGTTGGCTAACGCGCTAGTCGTGTTGAGCTCGACTGCCGAGGATGGGGAGATTGAGGTTCGAATTTTGGTCGGGTGAACTGGGAGGTTCCTAAAATAGTTTTCCACTCTCCTTCCACGCAAATGCGGGTTCACTTCCTCTAAATTCAACCTTATAAATTCCGAATCCATTAGCGTAATTAGTACTTAAGCGTATAATCCGAACGGGTAGTAAGACGTGATGCTAATTAGATAAAAATTAATGGTGTCTATAAAAAAAAATTTAAAAGCACAACAGGTTGGGTAAAATTCATTTTTTTAATTCAATGTTCCACTGTGGTTACCAAAAATAAGGTATTATTGGGCTTTACTCATGAATTTGTCTTTAATCATATGATTTAAATTCACTAAAATCAAAGGGTTGTAAAATAAAAGTTTCTATATTTGGAGTTAGAAAAGGAAACTTTTATTTTTTATGTACGGCTTAGTGCCAGTATTAACTATCCGCTGGTTGGCACAAGAACAAACGTATAAAGCTCATATTGTATATTTTGTCAGTGACAGGGAGGCCAGGATTCAAATCCCGGCTGGCTGTATTGAAGCAGTTTTTTTTTCCTAAATGGGTTTTCATTTCTTCCGCCACGTAAATTAATTGTGCTAAGTAATTGCTTGATCTTTTTTTTCGCGCTACTATTATATTTATGGAAGGCTGGTGTTTAACATATATATATATACCTTGTGTATAGATAGGAGAAATTTGAGCCAACTTTTATTTGATGACTTGTGAAGTGGTGTGTCCAATTTTATATATCTGACTTTGTGGGCGGTGCGACCTGTTGGCGAAATCAAGGAACTTACGGAGAAAATTAGAGAGTTTAATTAGTTGCCATGTGTTTTTGTTTATAATTTATTAAGTGGGCTAGTCTCATAATCAAATCGTTTTGATTTGTTTAATTTTTACTCACTGGTGGTTTTCATCAGGCTCTAATGTTAGTAACCTTACACCGTTATAGCCGCATAAAAATATAATTATATTTAAATTAAATAAATGGTACGGCACACCGCACAGACTTTCTTTCTCTTTCTATAAACTCGTAAGATTTCTGAACGGAATAATGTACATTGTATCATCACCACTCCACATAAGAACACGCANAAAAATGATTTAAAGAACGTTATATTTAGATGCAGCTATAACCGTAATTAACAAATATAATAGTTTGGCCACTTATTCCACTATAATAATATAATTAAATGTTATCATTACCTACCCCCTCCACCCCCACAAAAAGTTTGTCTTTTTTAAAAAGCCTTTTCTAGGAATATTATATCAGTTTAAAAAGGAGGGGATTCAAACCAAATTTATCAATAATAACAGATCTTTAATGTAGCGGTTGGGATCAAATTAGGAGTTCAAACCATTGCCCTATAGTGAAAAGTTGGATATGATTTATTTTTCTTCTAGAATTGAAAAATGTCATCTTTGTGGTCTCCCCTAGCTGTTCTTAGCTTGGAGAATTCTTCTTTTATCAAACCCCCCTCCCCCCAATTTCACTGCCCCTTCTCCTCCCATTCCCTTGTCACGTGACAGTCTCAGGGGTTGACAAATCAACCGGTTTGTGACCAGGTTCCATTACTTTTATCTTCCCTTGTCCTTAGTATGAGATAAAGTGCCCAAACTTTACCGTTAAAGGTCACGTGGACAAGGTAGGGTCACACGTACAGGTGGCCGGACGTTGCACTTATTGACCGCCAAAGATAGTGGGGTAGGGAAGTTTTGACCAGAGAAACTGGGATTGAATACCAACTATGTTAGATGGAGGAGCTTTCTACTGATTTTACAAAGTGCAGCCCGACAAACTGTATTCCCCCGTTTTAACTTATTTTAGGTTGGATATTTTAATTAAACTAGGCTAAATCGAAATAATAACACACACACAAATAATAATGTTATTTTTAATTAGTACATTTAGCATCAATATTTCCTTTAAAATACCATTTCTTCAAGCTATAAAAGTATGATGATTAAATTTAAATTTATTTAACTAACAAGATAAGAATAAAAATCAATGTATACAATTGTAATTTTGCCTGAAGTAAAGATGTAAACTTTCAGTGAGATCATAGTGATTTTTTTTTAAATTGTAAATAAAAACAGTTATTTTTGTCAGAGCGTGGCGTTTTTTTGTCTTGTAAAAGTGTACAAGCCTGACGTAATTAAACTCGCTTTGGTCAGCGGTTACTTCTTCATAAGTCCCGCGCCAACATAATAGTTATTATTATTATTATTATTATTATTATTATTATTATTATTAAAAATATGTGTGCTTACTTGCAAACCCCCTATTGGTTATCATGGCAAACTTATAGGGGGAAAAGATCCTGTTTTGGGATATAAAAACCACGAGTTTTGTCCGTTAGCGAGGAGAGGGAGGACCTAAGAGTAGAAATAAGGGGTAAATTTTTTAGTGATTTGTGATCTACCACTCACTGCCTGACCGACGGTCAGTCTGGGATAATATCCTGGGTGTATGAATGGAAGCACCGCATGGGGAGAGGGCCTCCCAAAATACTAAAGACTCTTTCTAGCTACCCTCAAGTCACGTTATAGCCGCCACGATAAATATCTCAAATTACTAAACTTGTTCAACCAACATTCATTCCACTCAGTTCATTCTTAATATACGTATAAACTTCAAATAATGACCATTAGTGAGCCCAACAATTATTGATTGTTATTAAACCCAACTCTATAAGCCATACTGACAGATTTGCCCAAGGGGTGGGCTGGGGTGGGATAATAACATAATATTTACACCATGTATCTACCCATGCGGGCTGTATTAATTTAGCCACACAAATGAGGTAGGTGTGAGGACGGTCGAATTTAGAAGCAATACACCCGCACTTGTATGGAAATAGTGTGGAAAACCATTTAGTAAAACCACCTTCAGCAAACTCAGATGGCATATAGAGCCTTGCCTACCCGTCACCCACAAACCATGTTCTTTAGGATTGACATTTGGTCCACTTGACCACTTACGTGGACCATAACAATTGTTAATAACGGCATAATATAAAGTATAGCTGAAAGTGATTAATGCCATATTTTCACGAAATAAAAACGAGAAAAACCAGTGATGATCACATGCAGATCCCAATATTTATGTATTCAACTGGGCTACGAACCCTAACCTCATCAACACCAGCTATGCGGCAGTGTGAATCTATCATCTTAAGACTGTTCACCCATTAGCGCTGATAGTTATTTTGATAAATCAAATGGAAAACCTAAATATATAAGAGTATGATTAGTACTAAATAGTTTCTTAAAAGTTACTGTATTGTGTTTGAATAATGTTTGATTAAAGTTTTATCGTGAATTTATAAACAAAAAAAAGTAAACATTTATTAAAATGTGATTAAAGTATGAATATTAGAATTAGGTCAAAAGTATTTATTAATATAGTTTGAGATCGAATAACAGTAAAAATATCAATTTAATGCTCCACACTTGTTTCAAAGAGATTGCCATCTTTTTATTACTTCAATCTTTATTGTAATTTAAAATTTACGATAAGTGATCTTGAATTCAATGGTATCAATAAACAAATTTAAATTATCTTCCATTGACAAACAACAAAAATGAAGCTATTATACGTTGCAAATTAATTTCGAATGAATAAAAAAAAGGACTCAATGAAAAATAGGATTTCATTCTAGAACTCTCCAGAAAATAAAGTTTTGTAGACTAACTATTTAAAGGAAAGAGGATCAAATAAAACCTTAAAACGCTAAGTCATCACGTAGTAGGATCTAGTTAATATTTTCTTGGTTCCTGAAGAAGCTCTACGACAGCGGAGAGTTAAGTTAAAAATAATACCGTGGAGCGCATTTCCGCTGAACACGTTATCACGTGATGTTTAAGTACTTCCTCGACCTTGTCCACTTTAGTGGCCCATACTTCTTATATAATCAACTAATATCAATACTCGCTTTTATCATGGATTGGACCCTGGACCTAAAGATATTGAGTACATCTCTTCCTTGAATTATCAGATTAGAAGAAATAAAATATATTAATAAGTGGTCATTTCAACCCCAACTGGCCATTTACGAGAAGGGAATTAAGTAGTAGTACTATGTATATGTACAAGATCATAAAAAGCACCAAAGGGGTTCAAGTTAATGAAATGAAAGCAATAAAAGCAATAAAAGCAATGATTAAATTACAAGTTCTAATCCTTTATTTAAAATATACTTTTTAGTTGTACCTTCCCTTTAATCCGAGTGACACTATGGTCCTTGTCTTATAACATAGAGCCCAGAATTTTATGTAATTAAATATTTTACATATTTTACAGAATTCTAGGCATTTTCGAAGAAACTACATAAAATTTCATATTTTGCGTTTTATTTTTAATCGTAGTAGTTTTATTTATATCTTTGTTAGGGAAAATACTTATGAATGATGTGTCACTAATTTCCAAGCAACTTGTATTTTAATAATTACAGAATGTATTCAGTGAAGGGAAGGCAGTGAGCAAAGTCCAAGTCACGTATGCTGGCTCGTCAGGGAGAATTAAAGTTGCCTTAACATAGTTTTGTGTCTGAAGTTTCTCGTGCTATGAAGGGAATATAATTTGCCGTTGCCTCAGCATAACGTCTCTCGTGTGGTGTGCTAGTTTGTAAGTACAAGTCGTTTAAGTTGTAAAAAACTATAGTTCTTATAACTTACTAGCTCATTTTCCCATTGTTCTTTGGTCGAGGGAAGAAACGGATATAAAGCTGTCAAACAAAGAAGAAGTGACGAAAACGGAACCCAAAATCTATCGAGAACTAATAATGCAATAAAACTCGTTAAAAAAGTAACTGAACGTGTGTGTATTTATAAAAGTGTTTTTATATTTCTTCCTTCAGAAACTTGCAGCCATAAAATTAATTTTTATTTAAATTATCAACGTGGTAAAACAAGGTTTATTCAATGCTGCATATTTTAACATTATTAAATATTTTACTTAATATTTTAAGTGATTTTTCTACATGTCTATGCACATATTTTGTATGTTAATACTAAATAGAAATAGGGACTCTATTTATAAGCTACGCCATAGTGTAACCAAGAACAGTAAGCTAACTAACTACCTTACAAGCTAAACACAGGCTACGGTTAGTAAAAGGATTATCAACGAACTATCGAAAAGGATGAGGAGAGTCGTTTTAGAGTAAGTGCATCCTCATTAGCATGGAAATAAAATTTGATAACTGGCGAATCGCATGTAGAACACAACTCCACCGTTCTCTTAACTGAAAGTAAAACCCCAATCTATTTATCAATGGTAACTAAGGTCTAGGTGCAAAGCGAGTTTGACACCTTAGACTGTTTAGCCACTTATTTGAAATGTAGTTCAGACTTATCGTGGTACGAAATAAAGCAAGGTAATTGTGATTCGGAGTTCACGAGAAAATAGATCTACTTCTGTGCTAAGGTTCTGTGTTAAGGCCTTCACTCACTAGACCTGACCGTAATCTGACCAACGCATGCATAAAATAATTATATGTATAGATTTATATGACACAACGCTCAATAGTCCGTATTGAGCCCGTCACAGACCGGCCCGTACTATACAAAACTTGCCATGCATTCTCGTTGAGCCCGTCACGGACCGGCCCGTACTATACAAAACTTGCCATGCATTCTCGCCAAGAGCCCGTGTATCCAGGCGGCAAAACGCATATATACTGTGTCAGCTACCTTAATTAGCTTAAGTTTATTTTTATAGATTCTTACACAAAATAAATAAAAGGGAATCGATCTCTGTATATCTTCCTTAAAAGGAAGGTCCCTGATTTGGAAGACAAAGAGGAAACACGTGACTCACCCCCCAATCCTCCTTAGCCATCCTTGCCTCACGGTCCAACAGTCCAACCCCTGATTTATTCTCCTTCATAGTCCCTCAAGATGACTAGAAAACCCACTCCACCTCCTTTCACAAAAACCTCCCTTCTCACCATTCTTTGGAGAATAGCTGGTTCAATCATCAGCCAAGTTATCCAATAGGTACGATTTCCAGCTGGGAAATTGAGTAATTCCGTCTTTCCCTTGATTTTTCCTTTTGGATTATTTACTCCCACTGCCCCCTTCTCTATCCCCTTCGATAACTTCTCATCCCCGTTCTCATCTGGTTTTATACCCTTTGTACTGTGTGTTGACTTTGGGCATTGAGAAACATGGCGAGCTAGAGATAGGAAAGGAAGGATACTGAGCATTCTTAGAAATACAATTAGAAAAAGTTGTGGTCATTCTTGGAGGACTACTATGCGTCAACGTTCACTAACTGATCCAAGGATACAGAATGAAAAAGGGTGAGTTTTAAGGAAATACCCCAACATATTTGTATCAGTATATTTAATACAAGGGTAAGATGAGGATGTTAACGTAACCGAAATGCCCCTGAAATAATGTGGATAGAGGGTAGAAATAAACCCAAGTGAAGGTCGCGCTTAGGAAAAAACTTCAGTGCACTCGAATAGGATTCGAACCCAGGATATCAGTCAATTGTGACCTTAAGCAGTGCAAGTCAAACGACTTAGGCTACTAGGTCAACACTGGTAATATCGTTAGACGTTGTATATTTTAAGTAAGCTTTGTATGCGTATATAAGATTTAAGATACAATATTTAATTTCAAATGCCAACCGACCCCGTGGTATAGTGGATAGTACGCCTAGCTATGAGACTAGGGGTTCCTAGTTCAATTTCTGGCTGGTACTTTGGGTATCTTTCCCTTATGAGGAATTATCCCAACGGTCATCAGGGTTTGGCTAGTTAGGCTTAAGTTAGGTTTAAGAGTTGCCACTGGTTCCCCAACCTCATATTCACTATCACCTCATCTCATTGGGACATAAAAAGAGCCTCCACGAAAAGAATGTACGATTTATACATTCGGGTGTCCCCAGGGCAACGCTACATTAGTACTAGCTAATCTTTCCACAAAACTGGGCTACGAGTGATGTAGCCCAGACTGGCAATATTAATATATTTCAAATGCCTTTGATGTAAATTTGATGTTGTATCCTATTTTAAGCTAGTTTTTAAGCTATGTGCCAATATATAATTTTGTTTGGAAATGGTTTTAAGATACGTACAACTATTAGTAATACGATCATCACAGTTTTACAAATTTTAAAATATAAGATGGTTTTATCTTATAGAAAAGCCATTGGAAATACATTAAAATCAGCATTTGAAAACCTCCAAATATTAAAGGATATTAAATAAGTTAAGAAAGCATTTATTGTAAGACTCTTGTTATCTTAAATGGCTGTCGATATAGGCAGGATGAATCTATTTCGACTTGTAATGAATTAAGTAAGTTTCAAGCTCCACGGATTAATTCAATTTCCTAACTTCATCTTGTTTCCTCGTAAATTGACGTTTGACAGTTTCGCTACGCCCTGGCAGCTAGAAGAACAAATATGAGGGTGCCTGCTTCTTAGCTGATGATCGGATTACAAAACCACGACGTATTAAAAAAAAGGACATGAAAAAAAACATTTTCACGCTTCTTAAAGAGACAAGAATAACTTCCGGTCTAATTACTTCAAAGAATCTCGAGATGAAACTAGAGAGAAAGCTTCAGAATTTAGTTGAGGGAAGGCGAGAGGGGGCGGAAACCAAGGGGAAATGTGTTGGAAGAACATGGAGCAAAAGAACAAGAAATAAATACTTTGAGGAAATCTAATCAAAACAAGCCTAACCTAATATTACCCAACGAATTTAAGACTTACATTGGTGGGTACATGAATTAAGGCGTCAGTCTCGTTTGATCTGGTTTGTAGGTGACGGGTAACTTGTGTTTAAATCCTGACATTGCGTAGTTATGTTCTTTTCTAAATGATTTTCCACTCTTCCACTACGCCAATGAGATAACGTTATCTCCAAATTCTACATTAATCAGCGCTGTTCCATTAGTGTAAAAACGTGAATATACCAGAAGGGTAGTAGGACAAGGTATATGTAAATAAAATAATCTAAGATAATACACTTCGTAATTGGAGCCTTTAGCTGTGCTTATTTTATTTATTTATTGAAACACTAAAACAATTTAAAGACGACCGACAAAGTCAGAAACCGGGATAGTGTGCTCTAGTAGAAAGTCTAGGGTTCGCTTCCTTATGTTAAGAATTGATTTTTACATGAGTATGTTCCCTACCTCACTTAGCACAAACTACGGTGGAGTCCCTTCCAGTTACCACCCTCAACCATTTCCACTCTAACTATAACCAGGGGAGTCCGGACTGAATATTAGATCGGGTGTACTGGGGAAAATGTGCCAACAGCGTGGATTTCCTTCTCCAAGTTAACAGTACAAATCAGTTTGGAAGAATCTTTTTTTATATAGAAGTTAATAAAAACAATACAATATGTGAGGCATTAATGTGATCTATAGCTGTAACATTTGATAAATATAATAAATAACTATAAAATAGAACTAATAATATATATAGGATGTTCCCGGGTTAAACAGCTAAACTTTAGATAGTGGTAGTGGGTCAAAAAACTGACTCAAAATGTATTTTGGAGATTTTCTAGTTTTCACTTTCTTTTCGCGCAAACACCCAAAAAACCAAATAAAAACAAATTAGGTAGGTATTAAATAAAATATTTTATTTATTGATTGATTTATTTTATTCAAATTAACGGTCTCCAGCCTGGAGATTAACATTGCACACATCAATGACAGAACGAGTGTCTGACCGACATTATGTGATTGTTGTTTCTTCGCACAAATGCGTTATCCTTTGTCGTAATGATTGAAGGTAATTAACAGGCACTTCATACACTTTTTGCTTAGAAACTACCCGTACAAAATATCTAATGGTGTTAAATCAGGCGACCACAGAGGCCAAGTCACAGATCGAGCCTTCCGATACCTCTTCTAGGAAAATTAGACCCAATATCAAGTAGAGGGGAGAAATTAGATTTCTCGATTCCTCGATACCTATTGATTCTTAAGGGTATCGAGAGGATCAAGAATCTAAAAAATACCTCGATTCTTGATGCCTCGATTCCTAAAGATACGTGAAAATGATCGTGAATGCTTTATTAAGAATATTAATGAGTATAGAATATTAAAGGCTGTTTTTAACGCATTTTTTCGTTAACTATTCCATATATTTGAATAGTAAAACTTATTAAGGCATTGATTAGATTTTAAAACCTAAAAATTAATGTTTTGCTTCAATATGTAAACATATTTACCGTGGCAACATAATGTATTCAAGGAAAAAACACAAATAAACCTCTATATTAACAGATACCAACCCTGTGTTAAGAAATATATTACGATTGCTTTGAAAATTTACTGTCACAAATTAAATAATAATAATATAAGTAAAGTTCTTCCATTAGGCGTTTAACTCGGGAAAACTATGAATATTACAGTGTTATCATCAATGTTCCCCAAACTAAAACTATGAATAGTACAGTGTATCATCAATGTTCACCAAACTAAAACTATGAATAGTACAGTGCTATCATCAATGTTCACCAAACTAAAACTATGAATAGTAGAGTGCTATCATCAATGTTCACCAAACTAAAATTATGTTAGTAATTTTTCAAAGCTCCTTAAACCAAAGTTTTACTGTAATTACGATGCATTATCTTAAACATTTTCCTTCAATCAATGTTTTCTTAGGTTTATTCATTTATTTCACATAGAGCTAAAGCATTTTCACTAAAGTATAAAAATTATGTTAATAGAACTATAATATATGTATGTATTGATTCATTAAAATTATAGCAAATTGATTAAAAAGTGAGAGAAATTACGCAGCTTAAATTATAATTAATCTAGTATTTTATTGATTAATTTGTGTCACACTAATCATCGTACCCAGAGGAAAAATCTTCCAGTCAACTTTGTTGCTTGTCTAAGTTATATGGGTTTGTAGTAAAGTCCATCTATATTTCAGACGTTTTGTAATTTCCGTGCAAACCTAAATCTCAGGATAGTTTTTTTCGGCTCAACGACCACTTTCTAGAGATAGTGTAAAACTTGTCATAATACCATCAATACATTCAATGATTAACGTAAACTATACATTATATAGTGCAAGCATGTATATATAAACACTAAATTACTCATTATAATGAAACATACAGGTACCTAATAAAACATAATTACACAGAAGATACAGAATATTTCATATAATTACACAGAAAATACAGAATATTTCAAGTTTTTTTCAGTATTAGTAGTTTTGATACCATAACCATAAACGGCTTAATATAAGAACCACGGACGTAAAAGATTGTTTATATGAAGTGTATATACATTAGTGTGAAGAGGAGATAAGAACATGTCGATAAATCACACATGCTGAGCCACCCAGTACATGCGGCTGAGATTCTAAACTCGACCTCCTAGTCACCACCTTTACTATCCCAGAGCCTCATACCAAGTGACCACCCTTTCAGGATTATTCTTTAGTTTAATAAACATTTAAAATATAACTTTAAATAACTTGATGTTATAGTGGATCAACCTTGAAATCAAATGTAACAAGAAATTAACTTTAAGTAATCTTTAGGGAAACGAGGGAACAAAGAGGAGGAAATGGAAGGTGATGCTTTCTATCAGAATACAATGAAGAAATAGTTCACACATTGCGAAACTTTTGACGTGAACTATCTCTTTACAGATGATATGATTACTTGGCAAGTCTTGTGACACAAAGAAGCCCGAGTTAAATGAAAAAGGAAAGAGAGAGAAAGAGAGGGCGATAGGAAAGACAAAGAGGAGAACTAAACTAAAGACGAAGTGAAAGTGGATAAATTGCGGCCAAGTTTAGTTCCAACTTGGCCCGGGTAAAATAGCTCTTGAGGTGGTTGGGATGAAAGAGTAACAAAGGGTTGAAGATGACGGTGTTTTCGAATAGAAATGAAACGAAAAGAGGCTTAAGGAAGAGGCGGAAATACTGTATGTGGAGGTGGGAGGAGTAGTAAGAGGTGTTGGAGAGTGAGTTGTAAAAAAAGGTCATAAGAATGGCTGAGGGGATCCAAGAGTGAGCTTATTTTGAAATCCAATGTCTGACAAAAACTTAAAAATTCAACGTAAAATAGTTTATTTAAGATTTTATTGGTATTAGATTTACAATTATTTCTGAATTTGTTCCATTTCGAGAATTTAATTTAAAAAATATAGGTTAACTACGCCCAATTTGAGATTACAGTTTCGCCCTTGAGATAATAATATTCAATATTAAAATAATTTACTGCTAAGCCTACAAAATTTATATTCATAAAAAATAAATAAAATCTTTTCAGTGTAAGTCTTTAAAAGAGAAACAATCTAGCTGGTAAAATTTTCATTTTCAGTCTTTAATTCCTAATAGATGTACAATTTAGGAGGTAGAAATTATACTTTCAATATATTATTAATAATGATACATCTTTAGTGGTAAAAATATTTTAATCTAAGGGACTCAACTTAAGTGGTAGCTCATACCCCACGTATTTTTTCGAGTGAATGAATATAATTAATCATAGTACAATAAATAATATTGATTACATCGAGAGAAAGAGAGAGAGAAAGAGAGAGAGAGAGAGTACGGAAATTTGATTTTGTAGATAAGAGTTAAATTCCCAAACGGATACAATGTTTTATTTTGCTTTATTTTTATCACAACATCTCACCACCCATTTGGGTTATAACTATAGGTACTAATTACATCTAAAGTGCTACAGATAAGGAAGGTTTCATTTAGAGAAAGTTTACCCCATTTGCGTGGAGGGGGGATGTAAAACAATTGAGGTATAAACACCCTCATTACATCCGACAGGGATTCCAACATTGATTTCTCTATCATTGACAGTTTAGTCTATTTTGAAAGTGATGCCTTTTTTGCAAATCATTGTTTCACTTCTTCTCTTACTTTAATGATATATTTTCTTAAAGCTCCTTCTCTTAATCCTTCCCCCCTTAGTTTACCTTAGTTTAATTTGTGAATCGATCAATGTACTATGACTTTATAAATTTATAAAAGGTATGGTATAGCATTGTATTGAACATCAAACGAGTTTGAAAAAATCATAAAATATCAATAAATACTTAATATCATGAAGAATGACACCTCAAATTAAGAGTTGCCTACTGATCAAGGATTTTTAAAAGCGCAATTTTTTTTTTCAAAAATGATTTAGCAATTTTGTTAGAAATGAATACCTAGAGAAGGTTTGATCTAACAAAATACTGTATACATGTTTTTGATGAAAATTCGTTTGAAAATATAAATAAACATTTATATTGGTTTTATAGGGAAAAATTCGTTCAAGAGTTATTTACTTATAACTCAATTTTTTTTTTCTTTTACAAATAGAGAGAGAGAGTACGGAAATTTGATTTTGTAGATAAGAGTTAAATTCCCAAACGGATACAATGTTTTATTTTGCTTTATTTTTATCACAACATCTCACCACCCATTTGGGTTATAACTATAGGTACTAATTACATCTAAAGTGCTACAGATAAGGAAGGTTTCATTTAGAGAAAGTTTACCCCATTTGCGTGGAGGGGGGATGTAAAACAATTGAGGTATAAACACCCTCATTACATCCGACAGGGATTCCAACATTGATTTCTCTATCATTGACAGTTTAGTCTATTTTGAAAGTGATGCCTTTTTTGCAAATCATTGTTTCACTTCTTCTCTTACTTTAATGATATATTTTCTTAAAGCTCCTTCTCTTAATCCTTCCCCCCTTAGTTTACCTTAGTTTAATTTGTGAATCGATCAATGTACTATGACTTTATAAATTTATAAAAGGTATGGTATAGCATTGTATTGAACATCAAACGAGTTTGAAAAAATCATAAAATATCAATAAATACTTAATATCATGAAGAATGACACCTCAAATTAAGAGTTGCCTACTGATCAAGGATTTTTAAAAGCGCAATTTTTTTTTTCAAAAATGATTTAGCAATTTTGTTAGAAATGAATACCTAGAGAAGGTTTGATCTAACAAAATACTGTATACATGTTTTTGATGAAAATTCGTTTGAAAATATAAATAAACATTTATATTGGTTTTATAGGGAAAAATTCGTTCAAGAGTTATTTACTTATAACTCAATTTTTTTTTTCTTTTACAAATTTGAAATATTTCAAAAATGGTTCCAACGAGTAACGAACAACGAGCGCTAAAATGTCTGAAACAAGCTCTAGTTTTGCGAGAGTATTTATTATGTAAAATATCTTAACTATGCTTGGAAGTCACTGGTTGGAAGCGCGTGGTTGTATAACTAAATGATGAAAGTAAATAAAATGTATTAAGAGTAGTAGAATCCTTGTGCTAGGGCTTACATGTTCATATTAAGAGTCGTACTAACTGGATTTAGTTTCCTAAGCCAAACAACGTTTGTGTCCCGAAGTCACATGGAATCCCCCAATTAAATAAAGCACACAGTCACTGAGCGATCGTTATACTCCCTGAAGATCGCCTGCAATGTTTTGTTTATGTTGCCCTGCATGCGTTACCGTACAGAAGACTGCCAACCCTACAAGGCGGTCCCAGTACGCACGACAGCACTGTAAATAAAGTTTCCCTTTTGAATTTCCTTTGTTTTCTTGAGTGCGTCAGCGCCTACGTGCGCTCGTTTCTTTACCTTCTACCTTCTATCCTTCGTATGTCACTGATGTACTTACCTAGAGTTGTTCTGAAGATGTAGAAGGGAACTTGTGCAAATATAAAATATACTATTTTACTTCAAAAAGAATTGGGTCCTCCGCAAAAGAAAAGTTTGATTTAAAAAAATTGAAATAGCGTTTATTTTCTAGCAAAATTATGTCAGCAAACGTTCACAAACTAGCCTAATCTTACACTTTAAGTATAATATTGGTCACCGAGCGCTAGTGAATGGATAGTGGTACGAACCCACCAACAAATAGCACTTTACTTCATGAGTATTACTCGGAACCGAAACAGGGTGTTCTAAAACTTGTAATCTATCTCTATAAATGCTCAGCCAGATGGATGAATCAGTAAATGAAATATCTGGATCCGTCTTTTTACATCGTGGCATAGTTAATATACTTATTATTTTGTGTGCGGTAAATATCCCACAGTGTTCATGACAGGCAGACCAACTGTTCATTTTATTTATATAGATAGAAGTAATCATGTGATTCTTGATCTGTTACAGTAAATAGATCCGATCTTCCACACTGAAATCCATGTTTCTCAGCATTTTTTACAACTCTTTGTTCATTTAGAATCAGTTTTATTAACTTAGCAAGCAAAATCGTCAAGATAAGAGGCAGTGAATGTAGATAGTTTTATTTTCCGTTAAGGTGTGGTACCTCTGTGTAGGACGTTCCATCAACCCAGATGTTCTATCAAACTAATGTGATTGTGATTGACTTGACCTTGTGCTTGACTGGTACTTCGTTCGACATTTTTAGCATAGTCCTTGCATACCACCCATAGTTCTATTTCACGCCGGATTCAAGAGATATTTCACGCTCCCATTTGACCATGTTCTGCGACATTTTTAATGACAGCTATTTGTAGCTCTAACTAGAGAAACATTTACTGCTCATAGACTAATATGTTAGGGAAGTTTTGGTTCAATTATCATGTGGGTGCACTGCAAGTGGTTGTTATCTCCTCCTCTCTATCTAAGTCAATGTTGTATTTCCTATCGGATGCCTTCCTTATCAGACAATTTTTTTTATCGTAGTCAAGAACTACTTTGTTAAACATTTTATTGAAATAATAATATTACTAGTAGTTAAGTGAACTGTAGACCTCATTACTATCGTTACTATATTGTAGTTAATATTTTCTTTGAGTTTCAAGTTGAAATTTCTCCTTGGATTCTAAGTTTATATTTTTACTGTTGTTGATCGATAAGACAGAAAACCAATCCAATACTATATTCAAAAGTACATTATTATATTCATAGACAATAAATTGTTCTTACCGTGGTTTAAGACTTCATTCTCGAAATATGTGCCAACTTAAAAAAAACCTTTTATTCACCACATTATTGAAACGGTAATTCATATTGAAGAACAATGTTTACATAATTCAGCCAGGGATTAAAGAATATTCCTGCCAAAATCCACTGGAATTAATCCACAAAAATGGTAGTTATCGTGGGACAAAGACCCGGACAGATAGAAAGATGGACTCTCAAAATTCTAAATGCTTAATAGCAAAATTTAGTTCCGCTTAGCTAGATCAAAAATCTAAATTTCTAAAGAATTGTGTAGTTTCTGCAATGAATCGTAGAGAGGGCGTTTGACGCAACAACATCAACTATATAGCAAATCATTTTGAGTTTATGTTGACCCAACAAACCCTAAAACTTGCAAAGATGTGAAAATGACGTTGGTATCTATATTGTCTCCATAACATGTCCGCATTTGACATCGGGCAAGATATGGAGGCAGAGAAATCGTAGAAAAGGGGAATAAAGGAACTAATTCAAGGATCTAACACAAGTATACGTGAACAAGGCAGAGTTGACCCTCCACCCCCAACTTCTCCTCTAAATAACGAGGTGGGCTCTAGATATAGTAGGGTAAAGCTTTGACCACGTGAGAGGAGGATGAATTTTGCAGAATGGGTTTTTATATTTGGCCTAATTACGGTGTCTTGCTAGGTCAAATGGTCTCATGTCGCCCTGACACGCTCAGTTGCCGAGTGTTTTGGATGCGTCATCACAGTTGAATGTAGACATTTATCGCTGTTTTTTTTATCATAACCGTGTCTTACAGCCTCCTCAGGTTATATGCATATGATTATATTTAACTCTAATAGGATAGATATGAGGAAAGAAGAATTTTAAAGGTAATCTACCCGCATTTGCCTAAAGGAGAGTGGGAAAACATTTATGAAAAACCACCCTCAATAGACCCGATCAGTATTCGAACCCCGATCTCCCAATTTTAAGCAATCCTGTCCAACATGAGAGTGCCGCCTTTGACCGTTCGGTCAATGAAGCGCTGTTGTTTTATTACATTTATATTGTGCGATATTTAAGGTGGGATATAAGGGGATGCGATAAAAATGTTCTAACTATTTTCATAGTAAACATTTATTTTCAGTAAAATAGATCAAATATTGTTCCAGTAGAAGCAATGAGTTTAGTTTTCTACACAAAGTAATCTTAGCAGTTGTTCTGAACATATTATCATTTGATGACAAAATTATTAAATTAAGAGGAAAGTTATCATCAAATTTTAGGACACATTATTTAAACAGATATTCAAGAACTGTTGAGATCACTATTTGAAGAGAATTAAACTCTTATGTTCATACTGGAGAAATATTGTATTTATTTTACCGAACAAAATGTTTTTCTCTGAAAACTGCAAAAATACTGCCCCTAGCTCGTAATTCCTACGTCTCAACCATAGGCACCAAAAGGGAAGTTTGGGAAGAGGTCTGCAATACAAACGACAATCGTCGCTGTAAATATCCCATATTTATCCAACAGTTTTTTCTACGCCGTGTCTTACTACTGGTTCAGGCTACACGTAATTGTCTCACTGTATAATATATATGTATTCTGTGCAGTTTCATAAATGCATATAAATAATCTAAATACATCAAACTATCCCCGAACTAAGAGTTTCACGAGCGAACTGCACCATTGGACACGCTCGTACAGTTTGGTTTGACAGTGACGTTGAGGTAGGAATTCGAATCCAAGCTGGGTGTACTGATGATGGTTTTTACTAAATTATCTCCCACTCCCTCTTCAAAGTAAAAATAAATGAACGAGCCGTAATAGTATCGAGTCATGTTGGCCACTGAGTAAAATCTGTGAGAATGCCTCAGTCTCCCTTTTCTCGCTCTCACTAACTGGCCAGATAAATGCACAGTTCAAAAATGCTTATATATAACGCTTGCCACCACTAAATGATCCCCATCGCTCAAAATCCCTTTATGTGTGATCTTAACCTAGAGCGTCACTCTTGCAATAGACTCGAATGCTGATGACGGGGAGATAAAGGTTGTGATCCTGGTTGGTTGTACTCAGGGTAATTTTACCTTAAGGGTATTTCCATTCCTCCTCCACGCAAAAGTAAGTACACTTCTTCTAAATTCAAACTTCCTCATACCTTACAAATTATAGTAATTAGTTATGAGTATGGACCTAATGGGTAATGAGACGCGATTATATATATGTATAGTTGAAAAATAACACTTGAACACAGGAATCAAAACCTATGCCTTTGTCTTAACTCAAAAGGCTCTTTCACCAAACAATCCATGACTTGACGTCGAGTCACCTGTTTTTGTGATTAAATGATAGTTCTAAGAGAATATGAATACACAAATATATCACAGACACAGATTTAAACTAAGAGTGAAGCCAAGCCAAAGGTCTTGGGTTTCAGTTCCATGTCAACATTTTTATTTTTCAACTATTTTTAATTTAGTTGACAATACACTTAAAGCAATTGCATTTTGTACATATAGAATTTGCCCTTCATTTGCTATAGTAGCTGTGGATTCACACATTCACCGAAAAACCAGAAGATGAACAGAAACAGGGTCATGTGACGAGCCAATCAAAAAATTACAATGCTCAGTGAACTGAGGTTGGTTTTTGCCAAGGGATTTATTGTTGTGGTTTTCTAATCCTCTCTCCATGCTAATGATGATTCTTATTTGTAAAGGCCTACTTTGATTATCGATAGTAATATAAATGTCAAGATGAGAAGTTTTCCTAGCGCTCAATGAACCAACATATAATAATATTGCCTAACGCCTGTAAACTATATGTACCGGCTCAAGCGCGAACGCTTGAAAAATAGATCCAGTTCTCTCTTTCAAGCGTGCGCGCTCCAGTCTGGCCACCTCTCATTACAACCAATGTGTTCTATTTTATACTTTAGTCGCTCACTCGCCCAGTCTGGCCGCCCCCTTTTAATCAGATGTTTCTAGTTTTTGTTGCTAAGCGTCATGGATCAAAATACAAGCGTGTGAATTCGCTTTCTATTATAGGCGAACTTGTGAATAAGACTTATAAATGATTAATTAATCATCTGCTAAAAACTCTTTATACTCATATGGTCAATCTCAATTAACCCCCATTCCCTCTGGTGTATTTGTTATCATTTGGGATGTGCGTAGATATTAATTGTTATCAGGTGGAGATGAGGAAAGTATAATTTTATTGGAAGAAATTTATAAAAAAAAACTTTATCAATCCACCCGCCCAGTATTCAAACTCCCATCTCCCTGTTACCAGTAATCCAGTTCAACATGAAAGTAGCGTGTTAGACCATGTGACCACATATACGGGCTTTAATTAATTCAATAAATAAGCAGATTGCATTTTAATTCAGAATGATCGGTATCTGTTTATTATTAATATTGACATCCACGTGGCCATATAAATATATAATGTATGTTAGCCTAAATAATTAATTAGCATAGTATTGGAAGAAAGTCTAGAGAAGCTATACCCGCATTAATGTGAAGA
This sequence comes from Timema bartmani, assembly GCA_902151455.1. NCBI lineage: Eukaryota > Metazoa > Arthropoda > Insecta > Phasmatodea > Timematidae > Timema > Timema bartmani. The sequence continues at coordinate 31,525 of CABFWB010002104.1, read as the reverse complement.
GAAGCTTATAAACCGAACGGGTAGTAAGACGTGGTGTTAAAATATTTTTTTGAAAACAAGACGATTTGAAACAAATATATATCTACTCTTGGGGAAAAATTCACTTGAAGCTAGGAAAGTTGGTAGCACACTCAATATAGGGGTATTCTTACGCCCTCACCCTCCTCAGTTGAATCCACCCCCAACCAAACCTGAAGAAAACAGAGCAGGCATTGTTGTCTACGAGTAACCTTGACGACGCTGTCAGCATCAGTACCATTTCCGGTCCCTCCCCCTCCCTAGGTCACGTCTCGGGTCATTAGCCCAACCCAAACTGCCCGCTCCCTAGCTCTCGGACTAACCCCTTTTACCGGACCCTTTGGGTTCATTACTTGTCCGTGCTAGGAAGTATATTCCCATACCATGCGTGGGGGATGCCAACATAAAATTATATCCGTATTCAAACAGTGGAGGTTTACACGCAAGGACTTTAAAGCAGCTTAATGTTTTCCCTAACAAAGATATCATAAAANATTTTTTTGACGATCACCATACTTTCTCTACCTGTAAGATAGAGAGAAAGTAAAAACAAAACAAAATCACTCGATTAGCTACTATAACACGCACCAGTGGTTATAAGGTCTGAGGCGTCTGTCTCAAGAAATTCTATATTGGTGGTTAAGGGGAGATCAACCCTAAAAGTGGATTTTAACATGTGATTTATTAACTAGTTTACCATCACTTCTTCATGCTAATAGGGTTTCACTTCCTCCAAATTACACTTCCAATATCACTTTCTTATATTAAATCATGCATTATGTTGGACGTACTAATTAAAACATAACTATGCAATATGTATTTATTTATAGCACATCATCGATAAACTATGTTGCGTTTTATGTGTTGAGATGGTTGTCCTTGATTAAGTTAATTTATAAATCGTATGTATTTATGAAATACCAATATAAAAAATCAATAAATATTCATCACGACAATTTCATAGCTTGCTTTGCTTTAAGTTTAGTGATAATTTGTATACGTATTAATTATTATCATTATTGTTAATTTGAATATTATAAGAAAATAAAAATGAGTTTGTTAAGGTGGGAATGCAGCAAACGTGAGAAAAGTTAAGTGTTTTTGCAATTTTTATAGCGTAACATTTTTTTTGGTCTAAATAAATCAAATATTTCTTCCATACAAACAAATAAAGCTTAATTTTATTCAGATGATGATATCAACGGTTGTTGAGTATATGTCACTAGCATAATGGCATTATCTAAAGCCATTTTAAATTAATATAAAAGTTCTCATGAAATTCCAGGATACTCTAAAGTAAACAGATATTCAAAAAATGTTGATATCATCATATTAAGAAAATTAAACTCTTTATGTTTGTATAGATGCAATCTTGGATTTACTATTACCAAAAGAAGTTTTTCTATAAAAACTGAAAAACACCAACATTTTCTCACGTTCTCTGTATCCGCACCTTAACAAATAATAAAGCCTCACAGTTGATACCCCTGAATAACATAATTTTAATATTATGTTAATTTTTATAACGTTTTCTACAGAAGCAATTCTATTATATTTCATATTAAGGCAGATTAAAGTTGATGTTTACTTGTTTGTTAAATTTTGATAACCATACTTAATTTGTAAACAAGAGAATTTAGATGCCTAGCCCAGTAATCCATTTTGTTAATGTAATCTATGTATTTATATTTGTTTGCGTATACAAGCGTAGAGCTTCAAATCCTTTCGATGATGTTTAATATCTCTCTTCCTCCCCAACTCATTCAGCCCTTAAAAAGAGTCACTCAAGATAATTAGTTAAATGATTGTTAGTTATTATGTATGTGGTTTACGTTCTGCAGTAAGAATGACTAACTACCTAAAACTCTGCACAGATTTCTAGCCCCCTTTCCGATCTCCCCCAAGACAACAACTCTCCAAACTCGAGAATAAAATCCACTCCAACAAAACGTACTTCAGGAAACGAAAAGGATGGGGAGGAAAGAGAAGCGTTAAACGTGATCTATAGTGGCATTTCCTCCAAATAATTGTATCCTTACTCCACTCCCCCACCCTCTTTCCATTCCTGGCCCTACCACGATACAGGGAAACTCCTATCCTTGTATTCTATCTTTATTTCACATTTATTTACCACTTAGGTCGACAAAAATAACTTTCCCGTAGCAATACAATCAACGTATTATAATATACAACGCGGAGTGATGAGTGAATGAAATACCTACTCACCTTTTCATATTGCATTCATGAAAGAAAACAATGGAATGCAAATAATAGAATTGAGGAATTGTGAGGCATTTCTCTGTCGAGAGGGATAATGGATTTACTTCTATTCATTGGTGAATGACTGACTATAATATTAGGAAGGTACGATCGTTGGGGAGTCCAACTTACGGGGCTATATAGTAAATAGGGTCAAAACAGATTAATACGCGGTGATAGGGTGTAAATAATATAACTTGTATGTTTCAAAACAATGCGTGCTTTTGTTTAAAATAAAGCTATCGAGTCATTGTCTTCAGCTTTTTACATTAATAAAGTAACATTTGAATGATAAACGGGGAAAAAAGCGGATAAGTCACATTATATACATTTTCCATGACAGCTTTTATATATAGAAACCCTTAAGAACCCCAGCAGATACATTTTTTTTAAAGTATTTTATATATGACAGATACCTCTTTTAACCATAGCCTAAAGTACATTAAGGAAGATCTAATCATTGTCTGACAGATGGAAGCACTAAATCAATTAGTTAAAAAATTGACTTTCCCCTTTTTTCCTTGTATCCTTCATTTGTTAATATTATTTTCCCTTTATATTCTTCCTTATATAAATTTAAGTTTATTTTGCACAACAAGTCTTAATACTCATCCGTGCTACACGCATTTTAATTATGCTAATGGGGAAAGGATGTGGAAGAAGGAATTTTGAGAAAATTTTCTCGCATCTGTATAGGAAACCATTTAGGAAATACAACCTTTAGTACACCCAACCAGGATTCAGGCCTGGACCCTCCCGTCATCAGCAAACTAATCTAGATGAGATGTAAATTTAGTCCACGCTCACACCGATGCGGGTTACGGTTAAATTAATTCATATTGAGAGTTTAATAAGGTCATTAAATGACACCCTAATAGTTCAACTAAACACAAATGTTTTAATTTTTTTCTTTTTTAATATCATTGGAAATTATTAACATGAAATGGAAGTTAGTAAAGAACAGTACAAAAGCATTTTAAGGAAAACAAAGAGAAAATATTTAAGTTACAATGGAAACTATTTGGTGATATGAAGCATAAATATTTTATGAATATTATTATTATTATTATTATTATTATTATTACTACTACTTAGCACTGCGTCTTACTATCCGTTCGGGTAATATACTTATGTAATAGCTACACTAATGGGTTAGGAATTGGGAAGGTTGAATATAGATGAAGTGAACCCGCATTTGCGTGGAGGAAGAATGGAAAACCATTTAGGAAAAACCACCCCCCCGTTCACCCGACTGAGATATGAACCTCAATCTCCCCGTCCTTGGCAGTCCAGCTCAACACGATACTAGCACGTTAGCCAACCACGCCACCGAGGCGGGTCGGATAAAATTGAAATAAAGCATCGCATTACAATAAAACATTAACAATCACAGCTTAAATCGAGAAAAAATAGATTCATTTTTACATCAAACTTAATTTCTACTGACTTCTTCTATAAGAGTAAAAAAAAAATTTACGTTGAGAATTTGTACAAAAAAAAACCCTCACAAAAGTGAATGGGTGACTTAACCAAAACACACTCCTTTGGTGAAATCTTTTCCCTCCCTTCCCCCTCAACTTTTCTCACAGACCAGTGACCAATTTTCAGTAAAATTGATAACTCATTCTGTGCCAATGCCTAGAGATTTCAGAACTCAGGGAAGTTGTGAATGTATGAGGTTCGGCTAGTGAGGGGGTGGATATGAGAATGGAGAGAGGGGAGAGGGGAATGTAGAGCGAACAAAAGATTGCGAGCATCAATATAGTCGACTGGGTTGTTGCATTCACCGTCGAGAATACGGAAAGAAAGAGGGGGGAAAAACAGTTTGATAAAGAGGAAGGCAACTTGACGAATGAAAGGAAAAGGAAATACTGTTAAAGGGGATGGAATAAGAGACAATGAGGGTGGGTTCTGTTGTCGGGAAGCATTGAACTGTCGTTAAGAGACCGATATGGATCTCTTGACAAGAGGTCGCCAGGGGGTTGGTTGGCACTTTGGAGGAGGTGGTTCAGGCAATTAAACGTGCGAATGAATCCTTTAGGCTTAGGACAAAAGACTCGTTTTAAATCCATTCCAAAATAAATAAAACGCCTTCCTGTAAATGCTATACCAATGCTCTCCAGAATCGTACCCTTTATGCCCTGATGGGACACCCGAATTCCACATGAAGTGTTGTCTGAATATTGATTGCTACAATGAGAACTATAGTTACATTTTTAGAACATAAGTAGAGCTCACAGCTGGGGAACCCCAATTAACTTTTTGATGTACTTTTTGGGTTCAATGACTGCAAGCCAAGCCAGGGAAAATAACAATTCTCCTCTCCCCTCCTCCAGCATTCCGCATTTCTTTGCTCTTAACTACTATTGCGTTCAAGTGCTAGCGCGCTCAAAGCCAATAAAATAACCCTTACATATCCTAAAGTTTTCATTTGTGACCCAATTAAAATTACTTTATTTGTTAAAGGACCTATGTTTAATGTCAGTGAAAAAGAGGCAATGTTAATTACATTTCGTGACATTTTTAAAATTATAGAACTATAAATGTTAAGTTTTGACTACTTTAGAAATAGGTTTATATCATCTGATTTCGATAGGAACTTGTTTGAGAGCTATATAAAAGTATCTGAAATAATTTTCACATATTCATATTGATCTACAGTGGTACTTTTCATCGAAAGTATCAATACCTATAAATTAATACTATAGATAAAGTAAAATTGTATCAATAATGACCGAAATAAAGTGTTTTTTACTGCCTACCTGATTCCTACTGAACATCACCCTAAGTTTACATTTTGCCGTGAGCTATATTTTAAAATAACAAAGTCAAATCATGTGGGACTTATGGTTATCTGAAATGCGCCTCATTTTTCCGGTAGGTGACACCCTTAATTTATCAACACAATAGAAATATACGGCTATAAAAAAATTACACAGGAAAATGTTTCCACCAAATTTTAAAACTTGTTATAAATAAAAGTTATAGTAATGATGTAAGTTTGTTAAAAACTATCTTGTCTTTTTAGATTTAAAATTCAGTTACAAAGGACCCTCAACAAACCAAGTGCAGAAGTATGTATTCACAAGATATGGACACTATCTCTTAAAGGATCAGTGGAAATAAATAAATTTGTAAACACGCGAGGAATAAAATAATCCTTCATATCTTGGCATTTTACAGGTCAACAAGGTCCAATGTAATCTACTTAACCTGTCGTTATTGTTATGTCAAGCAATCCAAAGTGACGTAGCAAGAATTACGAGCGCAGTTAAAAAATTGCGTGTTAGAGAACCACTAGCGTTAATTATTTATCTTAACGTTCGCCTTCCTAGAATCTCCCCTCCGTCCCCTCCCCATTTTACCACCTGCTCCTACAACAAGTCGAATACTTTTAAAGTTATTCTGGAAGAAGTAAAAGCATTAGTTATGAAGACAGGGAGAGAAATAATGTCTCTAGCTGGAACGAATTACCCTGGGCTATTTGAGGGGTGGAAAGGCTTGTTGCAACAAAAAGCACGAATCCTTTTATTTTCTCCATTAAACTTAATTTGTAAGCATTGACTACTATGTTTGATTAAGTAATATAATAAGAAGGCTCACTCACACAGTTGGTGGGACTGATTTCAATCCGAAAAGCCGGGGTTCGTTCTCAATAGTCTTCACCTAGGTGGAATTGTTTTTTGTAGCCTTACATATTGTCAGTTTTAATGCGATTTGACTCTATTTAAACACAATATAATGTCGGTATGAGCTATCTGCGACAAATAAAGGTGTTAATGATGTGTTCTTAATACTATTCATGAACAACTTCCAACGCACATACTAAAAGTTATTAATTATTATTATTAATTTAGCACCGCGTCTTACTACCCGTTCGGTTTATACGCTTAAGTACTAATTACACTAATAGATTAGGAAGTGGGAAGGTTGAATTTTAGAGGAAGTGAACCCGCATTTGCGTGGAGGGAGAGTGGAAAACCATTTAGGAAAAACCATCCCCAGTTCACCCGACCTAGATTCGAACCTCGATCTCCCCGTTCTCGGTGGTCTAGTTCAACACGACTGGCGCGTTAGCCAACTACGCCATCGAGGTGGGTCACATACTAAAAATAAAATCGTTCATTAAAAGAAAATTACTTATTTTGAGACGTAGCCTTTGTTTTAGAGTGTGTGAACTGCGTCTTACTACCAACCCGGGCTCTTTTTATATCCATACTAATGGGGTAAAGGCAATAAAAGTTAAATTTAGGGGAAGTGTACCAGTATTTGCGTAGAGGTAGCGTGGTAAGACATTTAGAAACAATCAATCTCAATACATAAAATCGTGATTCGAGTTTAGACCTTCTTGTCACCAGCGGTAAAGTATGTTTCGGTAGAGATGGCTTAGACCAGGAATGTAAAATTCACGGCCCGTAAGATGCACTTGATTTGTAAACCTCGAGGAAATATGACATTAGGGAATTGGGCATAGTTTGAAGAATTATGACATGTGAGATTTTTGTACCAAATTTGTACTCTTTGAGATGAATCGATTTCCAAAAAAGATGGATTTTCGTACAAAAAATGAGCAATGTTTGGCAGTGCAAACATTTGTTAAGAGTTATTTTCTCACATGAAATGGAATCAAATCCCGGAAAGATCTTGGCTTGAAGACACGCATTCATCAACAATTAGGAAAATAACTTTGTCAAACAATTTGAAGCCAAACACCATTGTTGCAAATAAAAGGTTTCGATTTTTGTAGTAAAAAATAGAGAGTAAAGTTTTTGTTGTTCTACATATGGGGCCTACACTTTACGTTTATTAATAACAACAAGATACTAAGTTGCATTTATTCTTACTTAAGATAATGACCATACATTTTTTTAATGTGACCCTCTCAATATTCTTAGTATCCGATTTAGCCCATTTGATCAAACGAGTTTAACACTTCTTAAACTGCCGATGCATGTGCATCCTTTAGTAAGAACAGAGTAGATATAACAATAGCCAGCAGTTACGAAACTGAATAAAACTACTTGGACATATTCATATGTCAAGTCATATAATATGCAGCCTTAACATTTGATACATATTATTAATGCCGATAAAGAAATAAGGTAAGTGCGACAAATAAGGCTATGCTAAAGGGTTATTCGTTGATAAGAATTGATTGTTGCTTGACCGATCTTTCTCAAACTAAACATACTTACAAATAATTGATTCATGGAGAAAAGGAAAATATAAAGTCTTAGTGGAAAATTTAGATATTTTGTTGTTAATAAATTTGTTCTTTTAACAAAAGGCATTTCAAGTTAGGCCAGCTCTTAGTTTTTTAAAAAAATTTTTGGAGCAGGTCAGAGGTGATAAAGTTTTTAAATTAATAAAACAAGCGATTGAATGAAAAAATCTATTGAAGAAATCCAAAGAACATATTAAAATTAACCTCTGAAAATTTGCTTATACAGTTTAAATTATAATGATAATCATGATAATATAAACAAAATTTATCAAAAATATCTACATCAGTGAGACCGTGGTTTTTCGGCTGAAGGAGAGGTCGTGTTTCAAATCCCGACCAGGTGTACTGAGGGTGGATTTCCTTAGATAGTTTTCCACTCGCCTTCCTCGAAAATTCTTATATATTTCTTTTAAATTCTACCTTACTCATCCTTACTCCATTAGAGAGATTACAATGTGTACCTCCCCAACAGTTACTAAGATGTTGTGGAAAATAAAAGTTATAAATGTTGACAATAAAAAAAATAAGTATAGTCTTACAAACGTTCCTCTGACCTCTCTCTTACTGTAGCTACAGTTCAATTTAAATAGGAAGAGCCTTATTTGACAGCTAGAAGAGCTACTGGATCAACTTTCATGTCTTCATACATCAAGCGCTGTGATCCGCAGCTAACACTTTTGATAAATATTATCAATACATATGATATGGTACTAATACTATAGTAAAACGTAATAATTACTATTGACAGAAAAAAACAATATTTGTGTATTCTAAAAGCGTCTTCTACCAGAATCCTACTATAGGTCATAATCCAACCAACATAGCGTATAGCGGTACATAGGTAGAGAGTTTCCTATTTACCTGCCTCTCCAGGTGCAGCCATAGTTTGTAAAGATCCCACAACACCTGAACTTTCTATTCAATGGCGAAAGAGATTCAATAAAACAGATATAAAAAATTTCGTCTATTCACGTCTCTTGGCTCTCTGAAAACTATCAATATAATGAGTTTGGAAGTTTACAGCCCCCCTTTAGCCCAGCAGACATGGAACTAAGTGTAGGCTTATTGTTATAAAAAGAGTTCGAATTATGTAAAGAAATTCCAGGAGATTATATTATATTTCTTTGAGGTTTCTTTTTTTCAAGTTAGTTTGGTGTCCGATGTTTGACACTGACAAATGGAGAAGTGATTGTGTTACTTCTATTCAGGCTAGACCTATTCACGAAAAAAATAATTACATAAAGAATGGCGACACTTCACAATGCCACAGAAAAATAATATTTTTTTATGAAGTAACAGTCAAGTTCATCGAGTTAGCACTCACTTACTAAACAAATGATCATACAAGTAAACAACCTAGTAACTGATTTAACCTAAAATTTCACACTAAGCAGACGCCCAGATCTATAGTAAAAAGTTATAATATTTTTCACCCGCATTCGGTTGTAGGGGACGTGAGAAAAGGCCAGTTTTTTTTTAGTTTTTACAAAATAACATTTTATTAACCAAAATAAATTAAATATTACTTCACTTCAAACATATAGTTTAATTTTCTTCACATGGTGATATCAACAGTTGTTAAATATCTGTCAAGGGTGTTCCAGAATTTAATGGCAACTGTTTCTCTTCATTTAAAAAGTTTGTCATATAATGCCAATTTGCTCATGACAGATATTCAACAACTGTTGATATCACCACGTGAATAAAATTAAACTCTTTGTTTCTAGTGTACCAATACTTTATTTATTTTTTCCAAAAAAGTATTGCTGCAAAACCTGAAAAACACTGCCCTTTTATCACGTTCCCCACACTCCCACCTTACGGTATTAACATTATCTGATCTGGCTTTTGGTGGAGATGAGATTGAGGTTAGAACCTCCGCTGGATGTACCTAGGGCCTTCTCCTATATGGTTTTCCACTCTTTCTCCCCACGCAATTGCGGGTATATTTCCTCTAAATTATATCTTTCTCATCCCTGCTTCATTAGTGTAGTTAGATACGGATAGTTCGGATGGGTAATAAGACGTAGCACAAATAAAAATAATATTTTGAGGCCTCATTATCTGGGCAATTGCGTTGCCTAGCCTACTCAAAAGGTTCAAATCTCGCTCGTGTCAAAGCTTTTTATACCAAGTCACGGGACGCGGTTTGCCAGTGACACACGCGACAACAGTGGGAGCGTTTGTTTGCTGTTCTTGGCGGGAAGACACTGCGTCACATAATATTCAGGTGAGTGTTACAGTTTAGTATTTGTGATCAGTTGTTTATGTTTATTTTTAATAAAGGCAGTGTTCCATTGTTGCTCATAATCTATAAAAGTTTTTGAAGATTTCCAAAATAGTTTTGATATGGAATATTAAATTCTGTCGATTCTCTGTCCCCCAGTACCGGACACAAAGTAGTCCCTTAACGCCGGACAGTGAACATGTTATTTTTTCTTGCCAGTATTCATACTTTTTATAATAATTGTTAGAAGATTTTTCAGAGGACATAAGAACGGAATAAAATCGAAATGGAAGAGAAGAAAAAGAAGGGAAAATGGGACCAAACAAGTTTACAAACTGCGATTACTAAGGTTTTGACTAAAGAACTTACTTTGAGAGAAGCTTCGTCGCGCTACAACATTCCAAAAAGTACTCTACAGTCTACATGATAAAACATCAGCATTGAACCGTGGAGAAGAAGTGACGTTGCAACCAAAGATCGGTAGATTCACTAACACATTTTCACCCGAGTATGAACAAGTTTTAGTGGACCACGTCAAAGATTTGTCAAATAGATGTTTGCCGCTGATGAAAAAGGAGTTTTTGAAATTAGCTTTCGACTTGGCTGAATCTATGAAGATCCCTCATCGCTTTAACAAAGAGAAAGGTACAGCAGGAAAACATTTTTACTATGATTTTATGCAGAGACATCCTGACATATCGCTGCGATCACCAGAGTCAACAAGCATGATGCGGGCCGTAGGGTTTAACAAACCACAAGTAGATCTCTTTTATGACAATCTTG